>OY755247.1:56399327-56584327 GCA_963576725.1 Azorinus chamasolen
TCTCAACTGCCCAGGATATGTCACTATCATTGATAGTCGTTAAACGGAGAGGAGTTCGAAATTGAAAATAAATCCCTATTTATATATGCCATGACGTTGTATTTTGGTTTTCACGCGAAATAACGTAAATGCACTTTCATATTTCTGGCTAAGCTAGCATTAATTAACTGATTTATTAGGACCCACGTAAAGTGGGATTCCTTTTAGATACAGTATGAGGCCAGTTTTGACCCACCTCAAGTTTTAAGAATGATTATATATTTCTGGTGAAGACGTCAGATCTGACCTGTAAACGCTGTGTATTTTTAGCAAGCAATACTCGCCTACTTTCAATTTAGTATCGATATCAATACGACTGAGGTATTTTTAGTAAAATAAACTGCTACTCTGCAAAAACCTCTATCTTTCCTTCCCTTTGCTCCCTCCTCTTCTTATTCATTTTCTTGTCATTCGTATTATTTTTCTATTCAATCTTTCTTCCTATATTTGTACTATCTTTCACACTGTATTTCCCTTTCCTCGCGGAAGATGGACTATATTTTGAAATGAATTTGAATTTATTTCATTATTTGCAAGCTCGATGCATTCAAATAACATGGTAGACACAGATCACATCATCCCTGCATCATCCTAATTCTCAGTGTTTGATGTTCGTAAGGTCACATTGGCCATAAAATTATAATTCTTGCACACTTATATTAGCACATGATGCATATTTCGGCCGGTGCTCTTTATATAAAGTGAGGATTAAGTGGATTCAGTTGTATTTTCGATAATGAACAGGCAGACCACAGGTGCCCTGCTATGACATGTTATGTCCTCAACAACAACAACTCCATCACAAATACATTATTTTTTAATCACATGCCATAAGCATCTAAAACATACCAAAAGATAGTTTTCTGACCCCCCCCCCCCCCAAAAAAAAAAAAATAAAAAAAAAAATAAAAAAAAAAATGAATAAATAATAATAAAAAAAAATGCGATAAGCTCAACACTGCTCTATATAATAAGTACATGTAAAAGGTATTCAACTCCGGCCAAAATCTCTAAAAAATCGATGGGTTCATTCACTGCGATCGTCCTTGAAAGCTTTTTTGATTTCTTAATTTGGATCAAAACTGTTGCATAGGTAATATCAGTACATTAGCATGGAAGAGTTAATATTATTCATTAGTTAACCCTTTCCCTCATGTAAACGTGTTTTCACGAATTTGCCTACAGAGTAGACCCAGATCAGACGGTTCCAATTGGAGCCGTCTGATCAGGGTCTGCTCTGTTTGCTTGTGGAATTTGATTAAATCCATTTCTGTACTTTCTGAAATGGCTACAATAGTCCACCTTCCATTTTTCGTTGCAACTATTTTCCCATGAATATTCAGTAGGTATTGAAATTTGGAATAAACATATTAAGGACAGGGAAAAGATTAAACATGCAAGTTCACGCCTTTACAAATATACTAGACCCAGATCGGACGACTCATGTGGGATCGATCTGATCAGGCTCTATCTGTCTGTCCTGTCGGTCTTCTGTCTGTTTGTCTGTTTGTCTGTCTCTTTGGCCGCTCAAAACCAGTCTTATCCTGTGTTTTACCGTCCAAACCACTTGCTTTTAAAGACACATGTACTGTTTACTCATAAAGTGGTCGGTTTAGAGGGATTTTACTGTATTTCTTTCATTTCTTATCAAGATTCACCCTATCAGAACATAAGGATCCAAACAGACATATAATCTTTATCCCATCTGTTCATGATATGTCATTAAATATAGGCAGTCGTAAACGTGCAGGATTTCCGAAACTTAAGATAAAATCTAATTTACACAGTAGAACCCCTCTTAATGAATAAACATGGTTGTCTTTACAAGCAGGTGGTTGCTTAATGCAGGACAAAAGTAATGCAGAAAGCTCCTCTAGGAGCTTTCTGCATGACGTTTGTCCTGCATGAAGCTACCACCTGCATCTAGCACCCAGAATTATACCTCTTTTTGGTGGTCGCATTAGAGGGGTTTTACTGTATTTTCCATGACGCTGTATTTTGATGTTTAGGTGACACAAGGTATTTCCAGATAAGCTAAAAATAATCGACTTATTAGGATCCAAACGATGTAGGACTGATTTTAGAAAAGGTGTGAAATCAATTTTGACCAACCTCAAGTTAAATTAATAATATTTAAATGTTCTGGTGAAGACATACATGCATGACCTGTAATAAGCATTGTGTATTTTTAGCATGCAATACTCACCTCACCTACTTTCGGTTTAGTATCAATATTACCGCCCCTTATTTATTTATTTGCTGTCTGTAAATATAGCTCAAGTGATACTGTATTCCCTAAAACTAAACCCAAAATGGTTCCTAGAACAGCCAATCTAAATTACATGTAGTTTAAACGGGATATATGAATAGAGAGTAATTAAGGATTTTTTTCAGAACAGATGAGCGTTTATTACAGTGAATAGACTCTTTGGCTGGACTTTCTGTTTATCAAAACATCACGACCGAGATATGTATGAAAGAAAACCTGCTACTTTGCCAGAACCTCTTTCGGCTTCTCTTTTTCTCATATTTCCCCATTCTCTGCGCCCTCCTCCTCTTCTTCTTCATTATTGTGTTATTCTTATAAACAAATCTATTCAAATCTTTCTTCCTATTCTTCTACTTTATTTCACGTTGTCTTTCCCATTTCTCGCGGAACCTGGGCTATATTTTACAATGCATTTGATTTGATTTCATTAATTATAAGCTCGATGCATTCTAATAACTTGGTCGACACATATAATGTCATCACTACACCCCGATTCTGAGTGTATGGTGTTCAAAAGGTCACATTGATCATACTTATATTAACCCATGATGCATAGTTCAGCAACTGTTTTTTTATAGATAAAGTGAGGCTTAAATGGAGTCCGCTGTGCTTTAGATTATGAACAGACCAAACAAAGCTCTGTGAGGGTTGTGTCTGTGCTCGCGTGTGTTTGTGCACGCGCATTTTAGTTATGCTTCTATGACTGCGGAATCTAGTCTGTTTGTTTATTGAATTATATAGAACTGATTTTACGGTAGCTTCCATGACCAAAAATACATGTGTTCACGTAACATTATAAAAAAAGTAAGCTAATTAATATTCATATTTGCTATTATCATCGATCACGATGGAAATAAGGAAAACGTTTGGTTTTCCTTTTTTGTGTTATTCTTGGTGTTAGTGTGCATCTCATGGCGTTTTATTTATTATGCCCCCGGTATATTGGGGGAGGGGGCGGTTTTTTTTTTTGTGCGAGGCGTCCGTCCGTCTGTCCGTCCGTCCGGCTGTCCGTCTGCCTGTATGTCTGTCCATCTGTCCGATTTTACTTTGTCCGAGCGGTTTCTCCAAAAGCTTTGGTCGGATTTTCATGAAACTCCATAGGATTATTCAGTACCATGCTTGGTTATTTCTGTTCCGGTTTGATGAGCTATGTGACTTTTTTTACATAGAACATGTAGATGTGGTGGTGGTGGTGGTGGTGGTGGTGGTGGTGGTGGTGGTGTGTGTGTGTGTGTGTGTGTGTGTGTGTGTGTGTGTGAGGGGGGGGGGGTTGTATCAACAACAATTCTAGCTTTCTAGCTCTCCGTGTTGTGATGTACACATTTTTACCGAAATGTATCTGTTCATAGAGTATAGGGTGGATCAAAGTCACGGGCTAAAATAATCTGATACATTCCTTGCAATATTTCATACGAAATGCGTGTATGATCAACTTAGATTGTAATCTCATAGAAAGTGTTCACTATCTTTATGTTAACCATTTCCTCCAGGAAAAACGCCTTTCTACGCATTTGCAAACAGAGTAGACTCAGAACAGACGGTTCCTGTATAGGAGTGGTCTGATTAGGGTCTGCTCTGTTTGCTTATGATATAATATAGACATGATTCTACAGTTACTGCCATGGCCAAATACGCCCTTGTTCTTGTGCTGTTATAAAAGTAATCTTCATGACGTCATTATGTCTTTCATTAATATTCATGGGGTAAAGGATACTGCATGACATTTCAAGGACTGGTTTCTTATAATTACACAGAACAGAACAGAATAGAATAGAACATCTTTTTTATTCAATGACTCGATCAACACAACTCATCGTCATACACATTACGATTCAAAATTACATTTAGCATTTAGAATAACCAATAGAAAATGAAAACGGTATAGATGGCACATTAACTTTAATAATTATAACTATTTTGTCTATGAATATTCAGTAGGCATTGGAAATATAAGACGGTGGAAAAGATGCAATAGGTCAGAAGTTTTGCAGACATATTTTGTTCAGATCAGGGTCTGCTCTGTTTGCTAATGAAATCAAATAGATTCGATTCTACAGTCTCTAGCACTGTAAAGCATTCCCTTGCCATAATGTCATTATAAAGATATCAGCTAATTGATATTCAAGATGTAATTATTTATTACATGAATATATGACTAAATACATTGTAAAAGCAAGATAGATACAATAAAACCCCTCTTATTGGAATTCTAGTAGAGACTTTTAGGCAGGTGGCTGCTTAATGCAGGATGAAAGTCGCGCAGAAAGCTCCTAGAGGAGGAGCTTTCTGTATGACGTTTACTCTGCATTAAGAAGTCACTTGTCTCCAAGACCGATATTTATATTTTTAACCCTTCGCTTGCTGAATTTTAACATACATTTCTCCTTCTTTACCCATGCCCTGTAGTATAATTACATATATCTTCACTGTGTACAAGTATTTCGCTGTGCAATCGCTGCTGTGGGGTGCACTGGTTGCACAATCAATTTGTAAATAGTGCAGATCCTGATGAGACAGCTCCTGCAGGAGCTGTCTCATCTGGGTCTTCACTATTTACAGGTAGGTATAGTGACGTGAATAGCAAACGAAGGGTTAAGGTCCGGTTTAGGGGAGTTTTAAGGTGTCTGTGTTTATAGACTCGATTAGTCCATATCATCCAGACTTTGGATGTACAGTTCTAATATTTGCCAACGAAGTAGATCCAGATCGCCCGTGGCGTAACAAAGCGGTGTCAGGACAGGGCATCCACGGTTCTATCGGATAACCAGAATGTTGTCACATATCTTAAAACAATATGGCTTCAGCTCAAATGCAAAGTTCCAGCACGGCTGATCTTGGTCTACCCTGTTTGTAAAGTTTAGCAATGAGCATGTGTGTCCATTTTCCATTGTCGATATAGTTGTTGATTTATTTATATTAAATTGCGTGCAGTATTGCACATACACAGTAAACACTTAACAATACACTGCATGGTGTGTGCACTGGTGCATGCGGGTAACAAACACTACGTGCACACGAGCTGTACATGGTATATAAACAAATTATGGTTATGATCCAGATAAACAACCAACATAGCTAGATAGATAGATAGATAGATAGATACACCATGGGTATTTTATTAGCTGATCTTTCATAATGGCATGTGTACGCAGGATGGTGTTGACATGAGTATAAACTGTTGTCAGACCTATTTTAATTTCATAAGCAAACAGAGCAGACCCAGATCAGATGTCTCCTGCTGGGGCCGTCTGATCCGGGTTTACTCTATTTGCAAATGCATGTAACACGTTTGTATGAGGGATGAAGATAGGAAAACAGTTCATTCAGAAATGAAAATGAGCAGCCGACACATTTTGCACAAGGAAGTTACATACTGTTGGGGTTTAAAGTAAAGCCGCCTGGATAGGGTCTGCCCTGGTTGCTTAAGGATAGTATAGATCTGGTTCTACACTCGCTGTCACAAGCAAATTTAGTCGTGATTATGCCACATGTATTACAAAAATCATCTTATTAATATTCATAATTGCATTTTCCCGCATTAATATTCATGAGATCAATCGTACAGGAGGGCAAGGGCTGATCCTTTCCACAACATGTTCTGATTGCGTGTATACATCCTTGAAACATTTCCGGTATAGCTTAATGCAGGTCGAAAGTAATACAGCAAGCTCCTATTATCCTATAGGAGCTTTCTACATTACGCTTGCCCTAGTTGTTTACTCTTATCAGTTCTAGTGAACCAGATTAGTCTTTTATGTTATATTTTACTCCATTAGGGGTTGATCCACATCTGACACTCAGACACTAAATTGTACGATGTCAGATCTGGATAAAAACATTGCAGGCGTATTCAATAATTGTTGTTTTCTATGATCTAAGTTCCGGAAAGTGAAAATGGAATTCCGTTGGCGATCAAAATGACTTTGTTTTCCATGAAACACAATGAGCTGTATCATCAGGATTTGCTCTGTTTGCTTATGAAACAATACAGCCACAGCAAACCATTTCCCTTTTCATGTGTAATTACTAGTAGTAATTACAGAACTTCAGACCATGATTATTCATGCAGTAATATATATTTTGAACTAATATGTACCGCATCGGGTGGTGGGTTTAAAATGGCGAAACTGATATTGTTTTGCATTTGAAATACGAAATTAGTTTGTGCTAATAATTGTAGTTTCGGTTTTCGTATGCCATATACGGTCAGAGATTGAAAATAGACTCCCGGAAATTTTCATTAAAGTCAGTTTTTACTTAACCCTTTACCTGTTAGATGTGCATGTAAATGTTAGTGACATCGTTATTATATATTAACCCTTTCCCTCATGTAAACCTGTTTTCACGCATTTGCAAACAGAGTATACCCAGATCAGACGGCTCGTAGAGGAGCCGTCTGATCAGGGTCTGCTCTGTTTGCTGATGCAATTTGATAAATATGTTTCTTCTCTTTCTAAAATAGCTACACTGTTCTACCTTCATATTTTCCTATTTTGTCCATGAATATTCAGTAGGTATTGAAAATTGGAATAAACATAGAACAAGGAAAGGGTTAAATCATTTTATATCAGCATATGAACACAAGCAGTTTTGGCTGAGACATATACTGTAGACTCAAATATGTTATATCATAACCGAACAGAACAGACCCTAATCAGACGGCTCCTATCAGGGTCTACTCTGTTTGCACATGCGTGAGAATGCCTTTATATGAAGGCAAGGGTTAATTAACCCTTAAATTTAATCATTTTCAGGGTCTGCTTTGTTTGCTTTTGAAATAATATAGACACGATTCTAGTGTGTGTCATGATCAGTAATTCCCCTCATCATAAGATCATTATAAGCATTCAGATACAGTAACATCTCGATTATTCGAACACTAAAATACCTAAAGTCATGCTTCTGCATGACTTCTACCGTGCATTAAGCAGTCATTGTTTATAACGCTTCTGAATTCTTCTATATTCATTAATCTTTCGAATTATCAAGGTTTACTCTAATTCATATTCAATATATCGTTATTTCTTACATGAATATTTATCATGTAAATTGTTAAGGGCTGTTACAAACACGTGCTCTAAATGATCTTAATGGTGAGTTTAACCAATACGCCTTTCTACGCTTCTGTAAAGGTCACCTGTTGAAACCATTGTGATAAATAAAGCATTTGCTCCTATAGGAGCAAATGCTCTATTTATCACAATGGTTTCAAACTACAAAATTCTAAAAAAATCTTTTCTCTAGTTAACGCTTCTTTCTGTAGATTTATTCAAAGTGGTTGGATCTAAAATAGCCTATGAGGGAAGGGGTTAACAAACATAGTTAAAATCCAGGTTGAAACGTAGTCCGGAAACTTTCGGTTGGCTCTTTTGTTTAAATCCACTTTAGATCAATGGCAAAACAAAGTGTTGATTATACACCAAGGTGAAAAGGTGACCACTGAGCTGCCAGTGGGCCTACACAGTTTGAATTGTTTCCAAGACACTTTGCTTTTTAGCCATGATAATTATGTATAGGTCTATTTTGCAAAATGTATCACACACCATTACATCCAATTTAGTCTCATAAATGAGCTATTAAGATGGCATACTAACGTGACGTCTGTGGGAATATCTTCAAAACTGAAAGTAGCTCGATAAGTATCACTATTTACGGTACACACGTGTGTCCTGCATATGATTATTACTTGTAAAATCGATACTATAAATCACAACTCTTTGAAAAATGGTGCCTGCTTTAACTCCAATATGTTACAATATTCACTTACATCCGATTCATCCACTTTATTTAAGAAACCACTAATGAGTCACTATCTCTGCTTCGCTACATTAACCGGTTTTCCGGACACGGGTTTCCCCCACTGGTTGTGACCAAACTTATATTTAGAACACTGTATTGTATAAACTCGTCTTAACCGCTAATTTCATTCAGTATATGGAAGAGATACTTAATAAAATACCGTGTTTTTACTGTTTGATTGAAACACAACTCAGGAATTAAAACGGAACTTATACCTAATCAAGATAGTAAGTCTTTCTCTCCCCTCTCTCTCTCTCTCTCTCTCTCTCTCTCTCTCTCTCTGCGACTCTCTCACTCTTCTCTCTCTATCTCCCCCTCTCTCTTTCTGTTATATCCTGGTCTTTCTGAGTCTGCACTGTTTGTCATGGTACACTTTTATTTAGAAGATCCCTATATATTCACTTAAGCTTTCAGTTTTTTTTTAATTTTGGAATAGTCCATTTGAAAATTCAGCGTTGTAAGAGTTAAGTATTTCGTAATTATAACACATACATGTATATGTTGCTATCTTTCAAATACTGAGATGTATTCACGAGATGTAACATTCATTTGGCGACCACAAAACACACAATAACACGCGCATATTCTGGAACATGTTCTCTTTCAATATCACTTTGAGCGTCCCACTTTAAACTAAACAACTGACGACCTGTCTGACCTGTCTACACGCTCTAGTTAATTCCACCCACACTCTGACGTAATATTCAATCTACTTTTGTCAATGACATTCCTACAATAATCATTTATTACATGAATAGTCACCAGTTAACTGCTGTTGATATGTTTGGACCCTACGGAGACGACAAGTTAGCCTTTTAAATGCGGAGAAACACGTGTACTGGTATTTGCAGTATAGACCCTGATCAGAGGGGCCGTTGGAGCCCACTTCTCATGGTCTGCACTGTTTTTATTAAGCTTTTCATACTGAGTAGACACTATATAGTTCAGTTTACAGATTTTCGCAAGTGTCATATGATTAAGAGTAATACGCGTAACACTTGATGACGTAATTTGTGTATTTTTAGATACAATTCACCTATTCACAATTTCACACACAGCTGTATATATACAAGTTGTTCAATTCACGTTTTAAAGATCTACGCAGGGTACCAAGGTATGACATATTAAGCTTTATCAACCATGCCCGCAGCGCTGTATAAATATCTGCTCATACGTGTATCTAGTGCAATTTTCACTAGATCTACTTCAGATTCGATCTAGATTTTGAGAAACTATTGACCGAATAACAAACAGTTTGGATCCTGACTAGAAACAGAATTAGTCGCTGTATGTTAATGCGACTGAGTTCGCAAATAGTGGGATAAGGGTTAACAATTTTGCCGCATATTTTAAAGTGGATTTTTTAAAATTTTCGTTCTTAACCATAATCAAAGTGCTAAAACATGGTGTATCCTGATTACTAACAGGCTCATCTGGATCCAAACTGGCGTTCAAAACATGTCGGCTTGCTAAATTGAGCAGTCTCTATCCGAATGTCACCACATTTTGTGCAACTGTTTGTGGTATAAACCTTACTTTTGAACGTATTTAGATATGAAAAGAGTGCTATATAAATATGGTATAATAATAATAATAATAATAATGGTACGGCACCTGAATTAGCAAAAACTGCATAAAACCTCGTTCCCACTGTCACGGTGCTGGTCCCGTTACCCCACGGTACTTCCCGGCGAAGAAATAGCCGGCGTCCGGGATGATACGGGACCTTATTTCTTAAAAAATAAATGCACATTCCCATATTCCCGACGTTGCCTCGGTGTACCCCGTCATATCCCGGGTGTGCGCCGGTGATAAACCGGCGTTACCCGGGTATAAACGGGGGTTGACCGGCAGACAAACTGGATCATACCTTGCCAGTCCCTAACTCCACCGGTACAAAACGGGACTATACCGTCGCACACCGGAGCTATACCGGCCCAATGCCGGGGGTTTACCAAAGGTCTATTGTGGATGAGGTGCTCGCCAACATCCCGGATTACTAAGGACTATCACGGTAAAGCCAGGGTAGAGACCCGGACCTGCACCGGAATATACCGGCGTTGTCCCGGAATTGCCAGGATTTAGCCGGTTTTGGATATCTTTCCAGGTGACTCTCGGTGACTCCCGGTTGTTTTAAACATTTTAAAACTTCCGGGCTGTCTGCCGGATTAAGCCGGATCAATAGGGTTCATGAGGGATCTTCCCGGATGTTAACCATGCCGCCAGGGATGTACTCCCGGTTTGATACGGTTTCCCCCGGACCACACATCCGGGACGTACTGGGGGGGGGGGGGGGGGGGCAATCCGGGACAGTGGGAACGGGGCTTTAGCCCTTTTCCTCTCTAATTGTTGGAGCAGTTTCTATTCGATAATTACCAAAGTTCTGAAGATAGTTGAGGTACATTTTATTAATATATCGGCCAAGTTCTATGACCGGGTACATGATCCGAGACATTTAAAAGTTATGACCCTTGAATTAGCAAACATGCTTATTTTAGCATTGCCAGCTCTTTATAACTTTTCCAAGCGATTGTCACCAAACTTGATTAAAATGTTTGTAGTGATAATATCCTATCCAAGTTTGATAAACAGCTAAATAACCAAAGGCACTATAGAGTTATGACCCTTGATTGCTTGAATTAACTAAAATTGACGTTTTAGCACTGTCCGCTCTCTAAGTCAACCAGTTTTAATCCTGTTTTCACTGAACTTCATGAAATTGTCAGTAGCTATCCCATTTTGGATAACCATCCATATGATCCGAGTGTGTGAGTTTGGCACTCTTGTTGCTTTTGTGCAGTCCTGTAGTTGTAATATAATATAGCATACACTTTATTTAGTATGAGATGCATATAGCACACGTATAGACACTAAAAATGAAATTAATTGTGAAGTCCATGTTCACTTACACCTACATGCATGTGAATCAAATAATCCACTGTTCATTGGCTACCCAATATAAACGGGTGACTTATAGTGGGGATACAATGTGAAAGTTGGAAGAATATATCTATAGATTTCAGACTATAAATCTCATCTTCAAGATTAGTCTTACAAGCATAAAAGTAACTTTGTCGAGAGAAATGTTGGAGCATCGTTCCAAAATATGATCGATTATCTACTTTTATTAAATACAGTAAAACCCCGCTAATGCGACCACCAAAAAGGGGCATACTTCTTGGTGACAGAATATAGGAGCTTTCTGCATAACTTTCGTCCTGCATTAAGCAACCACCTGCTTTAAACGGCGCCAGTGGATGTTAATTAAGTGGTTGCATTAGCGGGGTTTCACTGTACTCCAGTTTGTGCTTTCACTTAAAATACTGAATATAGAACCATTGGATAAGTGATAATCATTGGATAAGTGAATAGCAGATATTAATTCTGTTGAATGAGTTAATGATGGTAAAAATGGCTTTGGATATTTATACAAGACGAAAGTCATACAGAAAATTCCCACAGGAGCTTTTTTTCCTTGCATTCGCACCGCTTTAAGCAGTTGAACGTGTTTAAAGAAAAATAGATTGTAATTACAGTATAACCTCTCTTAACCGGAATTCTAGTAGATAATAATTTAGATACTTTTAGGCAGGTGGCTGCTTAATGCAGGGTGAAAGTCATGCAGAAAGCTCCTCTAGGAGCTTTCTGCATGACTTTCACCCTGCATTAAGCTGCCACCTGTCTCCAAGACCGATATTCATACTAAATCTAACTGCCGGTTAAGAGAGGTTTTACTGTATTAAGTGTTCATTGTAGTAATGCTTTATTGTATATTGTTTGCTGATATATCTAAGACTACGGCCACTGATGCTGAATATGAGTCTGAGTTCATTCCAGAGTACCTGATTGGTCCGAGTTTTACTCAAAATATGACCAATCAGATGTTTGAGAAGGAACTCAGACCAGAGCAAAACATTTTATGACCACTGACCATAATTAGTTTTTCAAGTTTAAGGGTACCTT
This sequence comes from Azorinus chamasolen, assembly GCA_963576725.1. Classification (NCBI taxonomy): domain Eukaryota; kingdom Metazoa; phylum Mollusca; class Bivalvia; order Cardiida; family Solecurtidae; genus Azorinus; species Azorinus chamasolen. The sequence goes on from OY755247.1 coordinate 56,411,398, forward strand.
TTTCCCATAGATCGAGCCAACTAAAGGGTTGAAAATCGAAATTAGTAGTGTTGGATCGTCAACTATCACACTTATGGCATGCATTTGTATATTGCTTTTTAATTTCGTTTCAGGAAAAACATTTGAAACAACAAACAACAAAACAACAACCAAAAAACAAATAAAAAACAAACAAACAAACAAACATACATCCTTCCAAAACAACAACGGATTGTGAATTGCGAGGCTAAACATGTTTCTAAAAAAATACAAGTCACACGAGGCCACGCGTATAAGGGCGGCTTTGTCGTTAATAATTGTGCTCCAGTGGGCATTTACAGAACAGGACCCACTCATAAAGATGCCTTTCAAGTTGAATATACATGCACTCCAGTTAAGTGAGATGAAACATGTACCAATTGGAACAGGATGTATACCATTGCATGACAAAGAAACAGACATAAAGCCAAACATATGTCTGTTTTGCACGTTACTGACCCCTGTCGATACAACGTTGTTGGCAGAAATGTCACGCACGTTAAAGAATGGAACTGAATGTGAAAGATGTGATCTTGCCTTACACGGCGACATAAAAGGTATTGACGTGTTAAATTTTGATAACAAGAGACAGAGTATTATCAGTGGTGAATTTAAAACTTCGGCCAGCCTTTCTAAACAATTAGTTATATGCTCAAAACGATTGAATATTTCAAAAGTTGCTTATAACTTCTTGAGAGATAGTTTTCGAGCATTGATTTTTATTATATGTGCAATACTGTTTTTGAAAGAAGTGCCTCTGTGCAACCGAAACACCAATACAACCCATCTTAAACTGGAACGGAATTCGAAGGCCAACACATACCTTTCAACTGAAGCAAAATCTATTTTGTTTAATTTCCGACACCCTCAATTTGCTAATTTCCTTGCATATCCATTTTCGTTAAACCAATATGCCAACGATATTGTTAGAGACAACAAATCAGGCGAAGAACTGATGAAGTATGAATGGTCACGATACCTGTCGTTCAAGACATTCCCAATGGACAGCGTCATGACGCCAATGCGACTGGCGCAGGCAGGATTTTATAGCACAGGTAATGGCGAAGAGGTGAAATGTTTTTGTTGTGGGATGACCAATAGGGACTGGACCACGGATGAAACGCCAATGGAGGTTCATAGACGAATTTCCCCTAATTGTAAATATCTTATTGGTGATGATGAGACGAATATAGAAATCCACGCTAAACCCTACTATGACGACATCTTTAGAACACCGTCTAGTACAACAAATTCAAGAACTCAACAGAGTGAATCGGGTGCATCCGGTGGACCTACCGATACAAATATTCAACCACAAGGAGGCATACATGATAGAAACAGTGAACATAAAAGAGAGGAGAATGGTGTAAAAAATCCACAAACTAAACCAAGCATACATACAAACACAAATACTGAAAATAGCAAGACAGAGAATGGGATACATGCTGGATCTGCTTCTTCAAATGGTGTAACTAGTAAGGAGCATGTAAGCATCAATCGAGCCATGAAACATCCTCACTACTCTACCTTAGAATCAAGAGTTGCTTCCTATGCGGGCTGGCCAGAACTTGACAAACAGGACCCTGTAGAACTTGCGAACGCGGGATTCTTTTATGCAGGTTAGTGGTATGTGAAGATGATTTTATTGCACTAGTATCAATGTTGCGTGTGTGTATGTCATGTGAAGATGATTTTATTGCACTAGTGTCAATGTTGCGTGTGTGTATGTCATGTGAAGATGAATTTATTGCACTAGTGTCAATGTTGCGTGTGTGTATGTCATGTGAAGATGAATTTATTGCACGAGGGTCAATGTTGCGTGTGTGTATGTCTATGTAGGTATCTGTCTGTCTGTCTGCCTGTCTGTCTGCCTGTCTGTTAATGTGTTTTGGGAATGGGAAGGTTTAGGGGCACGAGTATGTGCATAGGAATTGTTATTCATAGATGAAAGTAATTTAGGTCTGTATTTGAATGTGAATGTACGTGTGTGTGGAGTTTGAAGTTGGACAAGCATGTCCATAGGGATTGTTATTCCTGGGTTTGTGTTACAGAGTTTGTGTTTCTCTATGGATGTGATTGAAAGAAAGTACTATTTATATATTATATATTTATATATAAACCTTGATATATCATATGCTGATATTTTTATTTTAGTTTTGCTCATTCTATTATTCGTTTTATCTTTTCTTTCTATCATACGTGTACTGTATCACAATCCTATCTATTTTAAGGTGTGAAAGATTTTGTGCGATGTTTTTCTTGTGGCGTTGGACTTAAAAACTGGGAGAGAGGAGATGACCCGTGGCATGAGCATGCCCGCTGGTCAAAGTCTTGTGGTCATCTCTTACAGTCCAGGGGGCATGAGGGACAAGATGACCAACCAGTAGGACCCGAAAGAGGCGAACAATCAGCAACCGAGGACAGCAGAATGGTAAGTACATGTAATCAAGATTTACAAAGCAAATGCAATATTTTTCTATTGAAAAGGAAATTTCAGTCGCAGAAAACACCCCTTTTCATTATACGTGTGTTGAAAGTACATATAAAATCATTCATGCTTACTAAACATTATATACTAAAATTCAATGAATTCTAGCTGATATCTGAATAAAATCACGGAATATTTACTCATCATGGAAAACAAGGAATTATTATTTTCAGGGTTTGAGTTTTTGTTATCTAATTCTGACAGATTTGTTTATTTAATGGTATGTATGTTAGTTCGAAAATTAATTTCACTGGTGGCATATTACAAGACATGTTATGGTACAAATAGTAAAGAGGCACAACTTTAATTTTAAAAAGACATCTTTATAATAGTTTTCATTTTCATGCCCCCGTTGACGATAGTCGGGGTTTATTATGTTTTGCACCTGTCCATCTGTGCGTCCGTTACGCTTTTACGTGGAGTTGGTTGTCACAGTTTTTTTCATTGTCTTATATCTCATTAACCACTATAGCTATCGGCATGGAATTCCATATACACATTAACCACCATCCATATTACTTCATTTCTATATTTGCTATAACTCTACTAGTATAATGTGCCCTTATGTGTTTTCTATGACCTTAGTCGCATTTGCAAACAGCTTGGATCTAGACGAGACGCCGAGTAACTCGGCGTCTCATCAAGATCCAAGCTGTTTGACACTCGGTCAATGGTTTCACATGCTATTTTGTCAATAGTTTCTCAAAAGCTTGGTCGAACTGGAAGTTGTCAAAACTGCGCCACATCAAAACTTGGGCAGCCATGTTTTTACAGGGTAACGGTGAATCCATACAGCATTGAACTTTCAAATGGATTATTCCAAATTCAAACAGGTCAATCTTATAGTGAATATTTAGGGATTTTTAAAGAAACGTCTAACATGAGAAACAGTGCATACCTTTTGGAGCCCTCACATCTGGGTCTTCATTGTTTGCAAAGGACATTAGTGACTGGTGTCCCGTACTGTAAGGGTTAATGCTCTATAGGATAAATACGTAGATATAGAATATAAATGACGAAAACACCCAGTCTTTAAAATTCATTTTTGCTGATAAAGTAAAGACGAACTACTTTACGTAGCTAAAGGTTTACTTCCCAGAGGAATAAATACGCTGCGTAAATTAATCTTTAACCCTTTCGCTGCCAAACTCAGTCGTCTGCTAACTTTGTCGTCTGCTAAAATTTTTCATTTTCTTCATTTTTGTTTCAAAAACATAGTAACAATAACAAACAGTTTGGAACCTGATGAGACGCCGAGTTACTCGGCGTCTCATCTGGATCCAAACTGTTTGCATAGGTAATCACAGATCCGGCATTGGCAGCGAAAGGGTTAAGAATATTTCCTGCATTTCTCCACGAAACCCTATGCTGTAACGACTCTTTAGAATCGGCTCAACAGCGTTGTAGTATATGTATTTGAATACGCACCTCTATCTATAGCTCTGCTTCCTTGTATTACACACTGAAACTCGAATAACTATATTTGATTTTCTCTTTTTCAACAGAGCAATGAAGGTAACAACTGCAATGTACCAACCACCAGTACATCAAACAACGCAGGGCCTGACATGGATACAGAAGCAACTAAAGCACTGCTTGAGATGGGATACGACCGAGAAGCTATATATGAAGCCATACAAACACATCACAGTACAAATGGTAACGAGCAATCCCATTGTCATGATAGTACATGTACTGCAATGCAAAGTTGATCTTTTATTCCATGAATATTCATGTAAAAATAATGCCATTATGAATATTAATTTATTTATATTGATAATGGCATATGAATACAGGGATATTTTGCCATCGATATTTTTACATAAGTAAACAGGCGGCGCCGTCTGGTCTGACTTGCTGTTTTGTGATTCATATATATATATTGTTAATTCTATTTGTCTTCGCCACATTTGTTAATATTCAAAGGCAATATCTATTCTCTAAATAACTATAAACTGGTTCACAGTTGTTTTACCATATCGGCGCCAAATTTCTAAATGTCGTCTGCAAAACACTTTTTTTTAACTTATTTGGTGAAATAAGGAAACGAGATAAATAAATGCAAATTTCAAAGAAATAAAGCACATATATAGAAATAGAGTTTGAGACAAAAAATGAAGTCCCTGATCAGACATCGACTTGAAAAGGTGGTGTCTGATCTGGAATTGCACTGTTTGTTGAAGTGCATTTTTGTGACATTGGCGGTGAAAGGGTTAAGCATTTCCCTGTTCTATGGTTATTCTAAATTTCAATACCTACTGAATGTTCATGCTATTCATAATAGAATATGGAAGGTGGAATATTGTATCCATTTTAGAAACTAAAGAAATAGCTCTATCAAATTCCAATAGCAAACAGAACAGACCCTGATCAGACGGCTCCTATAGGAGCCGTCTGATCTGGGTCTTCTCTGTTTGCAAAATTGCGTAAAAACACGTTATATAAAGGTAATTGTTAATAGTTTACCTTATAGAGACTTTGCCCATTATGACACTTATTTAAGTCTTATAACACTACGGAATAAGAAAACTATTACCATGGCAAACTTTAGATCATCAGATATTTAACTAGATTTAACCCTAGTCAGGCATCTCCTACAGGAGCGGTCTGGTTTAGAGCTACTCTATTTGCAAAGGTTTGAAAAGCCGGGTTATAAAGTAAAGGGTTAAATAGCCGATAGCATCTGCATTTAGAATTCAAGAAAGCAATTACAGCCAACACTTTCCTCAACTTGCTTATAAATGTATAAAATTAATGTTCCATTTCGTTGCAGGAGAAAGCAATGTTTCTGCAGAAGTGGTTTTGGAAATACTCAACAAAGACGCCAGTCCTAGAGAAAGTATGAACAGTGCATCGGTAACAGAGAGGTCTGGCCCCAGTGCTAGTAGTAGCCAGGAAACAGAGAGGTCTGGCCCAGGCCCCAGTACTAGTAGTAGCCAGGTAACAGAGAGCTCTGGTCCCAGTACTAGTAGCAGCCAGGTAAATAAAACACCCGCAAAAAAGTCTACGCCGAAAGGAAGAAAGACGGACAAGACGTCAGGAAAGAAAAAGTCTGGAGGTAAGAATACAATAGTCAGCAATCATGCATTTCGGGATTCAACATCCGATTGATAAAATTGATTAATTAATATATTTGGCCCAGAAGATTTTTCGTTTACACACATTGATGCCTGCTTTAAGTGTCAAGGTCAGATTTACCTTCATTTGCTCAAATTATAAAAGGCATGTCAAACAGTCTGGGTCCTGATGAGACGCCGAGTTATTCTGCGTCTCACCTGAAACCAAACTGTTTTTAAAGGTAGTACCAGATTGCCCTATTGCAACAAGCCATGTGTGAAGGCATTCACTAACCCTTGATCAACTTATATCATGTGTGTTGGTATTTCAATTTGTCTACAATTTCAGTTTTATGTATGTTTGTCTTAACCTTTCGCAAATGTAGCAGGTTGACTCTCAGTTTCTCAAACGCTTGTTCTAATCATAAGTAAGTAATAATGCAGCGGGTCCGAGTTTTGACATACATATTTTGCCATTCTAATGGTTAACTCTTTGCACGCTAAGTAATTTTTCGTCTGCAACAATTGTCGTCTGCTCCAATTCTTGAAATAAACTTTCTCTCATTTCTTTGTAAAAATATGGTCAAGATGACAAACAGTTTGGATCCTGATGAGACGCCGCATTGTGCGGCGTCTCATCTGGATCCAAACTGTTTGCATAGGTAATCACAGTTTCGCCGCTAGCGTGCATAGAGTTAATGCAGAAGACAGCATTTGCAGAGAACAATACAGTAAAACAAATTATAAACAAATTATAAACAAATTATAAACAAATTCTAGAAGAGAGGAATATAGATACTTTTAGGCTATGTGACTACTTAATGCAGGTTTAAAGTCATCCAAGAGGAGCTTTCTGCATGACTTTCAGTCTGCATTAAGCTGCCAACTGTCTCTTGACCGATATTTACTCTAAACTGAACGTATGGTTTAGATGGGCTTTTACTATACACGTGTTTCCTGCATTCAGAAAATTGATCATTCAAATCACTACTCCTGTATTACTTTGATTCCTTTGTAGTTTACAGCAGAACCTGTCTTAAGTGGCCATCAAAAAGAGCCCTGATTATGGGGTTGTAAGCAACCACCTGCTTTTAAGACTAATAAATGAATGGCAGCTTAAGACATGTTCTATTTTACGTCTTTCCCAGTCATCTGAATATATTTCCACGTCTTTATTTGGTGATTTTAAAACTCTCCCGGCAAGTGTGTGAAATTCTCCGAAAATAGTTATAATCAAGCGAGGTGCCAAGCTACACTGTCACAGGTTTGGTTCAAAACTATATTCTGCGGAGATGTCGGCGATGACCTTTGGTAACAGTTTGGATTCAGACAGGTCGCCTATAAACTCGTTGTCTTATCAGGATCAAACATGTTTGACGTTGAAGATTTAGAAACAAAATGGGAGAATAAAGGGAGAAAAGCACTTAAATATAGACGTCAAGTTGTAGTTGGATCAGTTAGAGTGTTGCTCTTTTATATTTTACAAGACTTCCGCAATATGTATAAAATATATTCATTAAATTATGCAATATTTTCTGCTTTCAGAAGCCCAGGCTTTATCAGAAGAAAACAGATCACTTAGAGAGCAAATGATGTGCAAAATATGTTTTGACAGGGATGCTGATGTGGTATTCCTTCCATGTGGTCACATGGTTTCCTGTCAGACATGCGCAGTGCCCCTGAGAAAATGTGCAGTGTGCCGGAAGTTAATACGTGGAACAGTCAAGGTGTACCAGTCTTAAACGCTATGAAAACAGTGTAGACCCGTGCCATAGCTCTACTCGTAGTGGCCAGTAATTTGTTTCTGTACTACTAATACACGACCTTTTACATAGACACACTTGTTAACGATTTTGCAAATAGGGCAGACCCCTGATCACTATAGCTCCTGATCCATGTCTGCTCTATTTGCTTTAATATTTATATAAAATTTACATAAATACTGTGTTCGCTACTATTACCAAAAATCAGGTAATTAATATACATGATGCTATTATTTCTTGCATGAAAATTCCCAGTGCAAAGTGTAAGGCATTTACTTTTCAAACTTTATTATCTGCCTTCTAATCTTACTGTTCGGATCAAGACATGTTTTCCTAATGACTCGGTATCTCATCAACACCCATGTTGCTTTCAAACTGGCCAAGTGATTTAACAACAACAACAACAACAACAACAGCCCTTGGACATATGGTGGAAATAAGTTAAAATGCAACAGGATAGAGATTAAGAGTTTGTGAGGTTGACACAGTAAATAGAAACACTCGGAGTAACACTTACAGAAACACCAAGCCAAACGGAAAAATGCAAAGCAGCAAATGAAATTCGTCTGTAAAACATCATGACTGAAATAACAGGTAGGCACAATGTCTCGTAGACCAGCAAACCATAAACATGTGAAGATGAGCTTGTAACATGTGTAGAGTGTGATAGATAAGAGGCGTATCTAGGAAATATAAGTAATTTTGTATGTATACTTATCGCCCTGCTACTCATTAGAATCACCTGTAAAAACGTGGTGAATGAAATAGCAGGTAGGCACAGTGTAGACATAGACTAGCAAACCACAAACACATGAAGATGGGATGATAATTATGTATATGTCTACAGGATGATAGATAAGCGGCGTGTTTAGGACATTTTAAGTATTGCTTCTATATAAATTACCGAAAATATTCTAATGAGTAGCAGCGAGATAGGATTTAGCTGAGAAACAAAATATTTTAATGGACCAATATGCATATTTATATGTGCAGTCCTGTGTGTGTATCAGTATTGTTGAAATTTCAGTATTAACTGTTAAAAATGGTGACTAAAAGTCTGTCTTTCATGTAATATATAGATGGATCTGTTTCGATTTGTCTTTTAAGATCACATGTTCCTAAACGAGCCTTAGAAAATGTCATTGAGCGAGCATTGGCGAGCTTAATTACAATTTCTTAGTGAGATGTGTAAATGTATGTATACTATTTACACACGGGGAAATAGGCATATCGTGTTGACTCATATCAGATGTTATTGAAGGGGTCTTCTGATCTGCGCCTTCACTGTTTGTTCCACAAATTAGTCTATTACCTTTAGCATGCTCTGTTTGCGAATATCATAGTTACACACAACTTTGGTCCACATGGGGGCCCCGAGTAACCCGTCTTATCTCATCAGAATCCAAACCGTTTTACTCTCGAGCTGTATGTTTGTAAATATATTACATGCTCTCCAATTTTCATATCTTATATGTGCATAACTGAATCTAATATAGCTTTAACCCTTTCCACCATAGGCTATTTTAGACCCAACTTCTTGGAATGAATCCACCAAAAAGGAGCATTAATTTAACTAGAGAAAATGGAAATTTTAGAATTTTGTATTTTGAAACCATTGTGATAAATAGAGCATTTGCTCCTATAGGAGCAAATGCTCTATTTATCACAATGGTTTCAATAGGTGAATTTAACAGAGGCATAGAAAGGCGTATTTAAGGAGGAAAGGATAAATCAACCATTCCTATGAAAAATGTACTAAGCATAAATTTCAATTCGTTTCTAAGTTTAAACCTAGTTTTGAGTTTTTTCCCACTTTTATCTGTAATATTACTAGTAGCATATTTCTAAATATCGTCTATGCTGCCTATTACTCTTTTTTGCAGCCTCTTTTACATATGTTAACATACACTAGATGTATAGTCGGTTCAAAAAGCTCTTCAGAGCTTATGGTATTTGTTGATATCTTGCCGACTCAAAATAATTATTATCTAATCTAGTCTTATGTTAGCATACCGATATGTTTGTCACCCTTTTTTCCGCATGTGTTAGGAAAGTCCGCCCAGATCTGATTTTGGAAGTCGTCTTTTTTCATGCTGAGGAAGCACATCAAACAATCTACAGTAAAACCCCTCTAATACGACCAGCAAAAAGGGGCATAATTCACAGTGGCAATGGCAGGTGGTATCTTAATGCAGGACGAAAGTTATGCTTTCTGCATAACTTTCGTCCTGCATTAAGCAACCACCTGCTTATAAAGACACCCGTGTTTATTCATTAAGTGGTGACAGTAGTATCAGAGGGTTTTTACTGTACGTGCTGGTATAATTCATTGGCATGTATTGGTTCAGCAAACAGTGACTACCTTGATCAGAGGGTTTCTTCAGACAATCTCATCTGGATATGCACTGTTTGCCTATGTCTTAAGTCTACAATTTATAGTACAGAATTGTTCTAAAATGTGTCAGTACGCATGCCTGAAACACACGTGGCAGCTTAATGCAGGGCGAAAGTAATGCTGAAAGCTCCTATAGGAGTTTCAGCATTACTTTAGACCTGTATTAAGCTGTGAACTTGAGGAATTATTCATATTTCAAAAATTCGGATGACTCTATCTTCTGTTATCTAGAAATAATTTGAATGGTCCCTTGAAGTTTGAGATATCGAGGTTTATTTAGCTTCTAGTTTATATTTTGATAGTGTTCATAAATTATGAATGTTATGGTTGTATTGGCGTAGAGCATACACGTGCAATAACACCTTACTAAATCAACCACCAGAAAGAGGTGTAAATTAAACTTTGAAAGGCAGGTGGTAGTTTGATACAGAACAAAGTCATGCAGATAACTCTTGCAGTGGCTCAATGCATTACTTTCGCTTTGATTTAAACACTCACCTGCTCTTAATTACATACATGTTTATTCATAAAGAGTTCGCTTTAGGGTGTGTTTACTGTGTATGTATATCACAACTGAGAATTATTGTTAGATATATTTCTTTTGCCGTATGGTGCTTGTTAATATTTACAAGGTTGTTGCATTGCAAAAAAAAAAAGAATCTTTGTCTGTCACACGGACACCTCTTGGTGCATTTGCAATCAGAGAAGACATAGACATAGGAACTGTGTTTATATATAAGGGTCTTCTATGTTTCCATATGGAATTGCATACATATATTTTTAGCAGTTCGTACCAGTGCCATGACATCTCTTGATCATACTGCCATTATGAAAAACTCATCTAATTAATATTCATAGTTTCATAGTTTCTTACATGTATATTCCTGATGTTAGAGGTCAACAAGTATTTAACACTAACAAGTATTTAACACTTCGTTTGCTAATCGCGTCAATATACCTACCTGTAAATAGTGAATACCCAGATGAGACAGCTCCTGCAGGAGCTGTCTCATCAGGGTCTGCACTATTTACAAGTTGATTGTGCAACCAGTGCACTCCACAGCAGTGATTGCACAGCGAAATACGTGTACACAGTGAAGATATATGTAATTATACCACAGAGCATGGGTAAAGAATGAGAAATGTATTTTAGAATTCAGCAAGCGAAGGGTTAAACTCTGAAAGGCAGGTGGTGGTTTGATACAGAACAAAGTCATACAGATAACTCTTGCAGTGGCTCAATGCATTACTTTCGCTTTGATTAAAACAATGATCTGCTCTTAATTACATACATGTTTATTCATAAAGAGTTCGCTTTAGGGTGTGTTTACTGTGTATGTATATCACAACTGAGAATTATTGTTAGATATATTTCTTATGCCGTATGGTGCTTGTTAATATTTACTAGGTTGTTGCATTGCAAAAAAAAAGAATCTTTGTCTGTCACACGGACACCTCTTGGTGCATTTGCAATCAGAGAAGACATAGACAGAGGAGCTGTGTTTATATATACGGGTCTTCTATGTTTCCATATGGAATTGCATACATATGATTTTAGCAGTTCCTGCCAGTGCCGTGACATCTTTTGATCATAATGCCATTATGAAAAACCTCATCTAATTAATATTCATAGTTTCATAGTTTCTTACATGTATATTCCTGAGGTTAGAGGTTAACAAGTATTTAACCCTTCGTTTGCTAATCGCGTCAATATACCTACCTGTAAATAGTGAATACCCAGATGAGACAGCTCCTGCAGGAGCTGTCTCATCAGGGTCTGCACTATTTACAAGTTGATTGTGCAACCAGTGCACTCCACAGCAGTGATTGCGCAGCGAAATACGTGTACACAGTGAAGATATATATAATTATACTACAGGGCATGGGTAAAGAAGGAGAAATGTATTTTAAAATTCAGCAAGCGAAGGGTTAATATTTAGCATGCTATATGCGTATGCGAGATTACTTTTGTAATCAGTAAAGTACATGAACTCGAACTACAGCAAAACCTCTTTAAACCAAACTTTAAGTAAAGAAGAATGGAAAACGTTTTAGGCAAGTGGCTGATTAATGCAGGGTGAAAGTCGCGCAGAAGGCTTCGATCGAAGCTATGTGCATGACACTTTCACCTCGTAATGAGCTGCCCTATGTCTCAAAGACCGATATTAATAGCTATTTGAGTGTTCAGGCTGTCGAGGGTTTTTGAAAATACCCAAATACTAAAATCATTTCTTCACCAAACCCTGCACTGTGACCACGTTTTAGAATAGCCTCTTCGAATCGTCTCTACAAAGAGAATAGACCCAGAGCAGGTCTCTCCTGTAGGAGCTATTGTATCAGGATCTGCATTGATTGCTTATGAAACAATATAGGATTGATTCTGGGGTTTCTGCTTAGATGAAAACGCCATGGTTCATCATTGTAAAGATTCAGCTGGTGCATAACACTGACATTACTTCTTCCGTGTATATAAGTCACATACAAGTTCAACAAATTCCTTCATCTAAACACATTTTCACGCATTTGCAAACAGAGTATAGACTCAGATCAGACGGCTCCTATTGGAGCCATCTGATCAGGGTCTATTATGTTTGCTTTTGTCATGATATAGATCTGATTCTACAGTTTTCGTCAAAGCTAAGCATTCCCTTGAAAAAAAAATACATGATAAAAAACCGGCTAATTAATATTCATGATGTTGTTAGTTTTTACATGCACATTGAACAGTGAATGTATTAAACCCGGTTACCTCGTGTGTTCAATGTGAATGCCCATAGCATGTCTGAAGAGGTTCATTTGCTATTACTCTAGCATTCCTATATTATATGTCATATACTGTAAACCGGACGTTCAGTTTATTATAAATGCCGGTCTTTAACACAGGTGGCATTTTTATACAGGGTAAAAAAGATATAGGAGTCATGTTCTAAAGAAGCTTTCTGTATTACTTAAACGGTCACCTGCCTAAAATACTCTCTATTAAAAGTCCGGTTTAGAAACGTTTACAGAAAAAATGTATACATTTATCACATAGCATTTTAAGAGGTTAATTTGTTTTTCTCCTTACTTGTCTCATTCTTTTGTGATATTTCATACTATGTAACTGTATGTACATGTATATATCTAACGTATGTGCTGGATGACTGTATTTATTCTAGGTTTTGTTGATAAGTTTGTTGTTATTCCTTTAACCTACCTCATTCGTATGTGATACATTTTTCTATCAGAATGCATATATATATATATGTATGTATATATGTAATATTTTTATATTTTATATCATTTTATATATTTTAAGTTATTAATTAAAGATTTTAAAGCCATATAACATTTAGTCTTTATATATTTATTTATTGGAGAAGGGTTTGTGGACAAGTTTGTTGTTGCTTTAGAAACCGTTTCTTGTTTTAGTGAAACTCTTTTTCTTTTTTTTCTTTTTGTCAAATAGGGCTGAGTTTTACTCTGCTATTTGCAAGTTCCTGATTACCTCTGCAAATCAGTTTGGAACCAGATGAGACAACAAGTAACCCAGTGTCTCATCGATATTCAGGCTGTTTGGCACTATGCCTATTTAATGAAAAAGAAATATACAGTAAAACCACTATAAACCGGATTTCTAGAAGAGAAGACTTTAGATACGTTGAGGCAGGTGGCCGCAGGATGAACGTCACACTGGAGCTTTCTGCATAACTTTCACCTTATATTAAGCTTCCATCTGTCTCCAAGACCGATATTTATATTGAATTTAACGTCCTTTTTAGGGGGGGGGGGGGGGGGGGGTACTGTAACATATTTTTTAAACAGTATTGGTTGAGTAGGCTAAAGTAGGTATATTCCTTATTTGATAATCTCACCTCTGTATGCTTTGCATGCACACAGTAACCCAAAACAGGGTCTATGCTTATGCTTTTGATTGGTCAGATTTGAGTTCTCAAGCTTTTGATTTGAGAACAAACTCAGACTCAACTAAAAGTTATATAAGATACTGTAGGAGCTGTCTTATCTGGGTCTACTCTCTTTGCTTATACATGTTTCCTGTAGAACTGATTCTCTGTTTTTTATCACGGATACCATATTAAAACAAGCTTTGTATTGCCGTTTTCTTCATATAAAAGCATTTTCACTCATCTGCAAACAGAGTAGACCCATATCAGACGGATCCTATATGTGCCGTCTGATCAGGGTCTGCTCTGTTTGCTAATGAACTACTTTGATATATATGTTCCTATACTTTCTAAACTGGCTACTATATTCCGCCTTCCATATTTTATTAAAACTATTTTGTCCATGACTATTCAGTAGGTATTAAACTTTGGAGTAAATATAGGACAGGGAAATGGTTAAGTAATATTAATAGCGGGAGAGTCTCGTATGAAAATACCCGCCAAGTAAAGGGTTAAATGACAAGTGGGAGAAGGGTCAATGTATCATTTTAAAACAGTGTCGACCTATCACTGTCGACCTAGATGTTGTGAGTCTTGTGACATAGTATCTGATCAGGTTAAACTGATAAACCAGCTTGTGTTAAACCTTTAGCCTACTGAGTATTTTTTACAGAATATTTCACCAGCTTTATTTTCAAAATTCAAGCTATAATCATATTGTCTACCAAAATGCAACCAGGGTGTCAAACAGTTTGGATCCTGATGAGACGCCGAGTTGCTCGGCGTCTCATCTGGATCCAAACTGTTTGCATAGCTATTCACTCATACGCCTATAGCAGGTTAAAGGTTAAAAATCAGAACAGATGGTGTAGCTACAGCTCAGGTGCAAACATTGAAAATACGGCGACTGATCTGGATCTACACTTTACACAACGGTCCTATTTTAATTACGGGTTTGGTTAATATAATAAATTATATGTGATATCCTAAAAAGTTGATTATTTATGTTTTTCAAATAAACTAAGTCTTACATAGTATGGAGAATTTTTACAATTGGTCCGCCCATGAAATCCCCATCCTAGTCTAAGCTAGTCACAGAGCAACATGCAAATGAAAACAAGATTAATTTCGGAAATGAATACAACAAAACCCCTCTAAACCGAAATTCTAGTTGAGAATAAGATATTGGTAGGCAGGTGGCTGCTGGTGATAGTAATTCAGAAAGCTCTTAGAGGAGCTTTTTGCATGACTTTCATCCTGCATTAAGCAGCCACCTGTCTTGAACGTCCGATTTAGATATATATATCAGTAGGTATTGAAATTTGGAATAAACTTGGACTTAATCCTTGTCTCACTACAAGCAGGTAATGTCTGCCAAAAAAATTTGATCTTGTACAATTTGACAACTTCCTATTCTATTTTTTTTTATCAGAACCTATTGACCGAGTGCCTAACAGCTTGGGTCCTGTTTAGACATCGAGTTTCTCGATGTCTCATCTGGATCCAATCTGTTTTGTGAATGTTAATATATACATGTAGTGTGACTATTCTGTTCAACTCGCTGTTATTTTTATATTTATATATTATATATTTGATATAAATCCTGCATTCTTTCATCTAGCATTTTTATTACAACATATTTGATATACATCCTGCAGGAACATTCTGCATTATTTAATCTAGCATTAACCCTTTACACCATCAATACGCATTTTCTACGCTTTTGCAAACAGAGTAGATCCAAATCAGACGAAAATAAACTGATTTATATCCACGACGTCATTAAATTTCACATACATTTTA
The DNA here is from genome assembly GCA_963576725.1 of Azorinus chamasolen. Lineage (NCBI taxonomy): Eukaryota > Metazoa > Mollusca > Bivalvia > Cardiida > Solecurtidae > Azorinus > Azorinus chamasolen. Next base: position 56,426,805 of record OY755247.1, read on the forward strand.
ACCCTTTCGCTGCCAATGCCGGATCTGTGATTACCTATGCAAACAGTTTGGATCCAGATGAGACGCCGAGTAACTCGGCGTCTCATCAGGATCCAAACTGTTTGTTACTGTTACTATGTTTTTGAAACAAAGTAAATAAAAAACTGAAAATGTGTAGCAGACGACAAAGTTAGTAGACGACAGGGTTTGGCAGCGAAAGGGTTAATGGAATAAAGGGTTACGCAACGACCTACTTCTTAAGACATCTAGTCATAGTGTCGATGAACCCTTTCCCTGATCTATGTTTATTCCAAATGTTAATACCATCTGAATGTTCATGTACAACATAGTTATAATGAACATATGGAATGTGGGATAGCGTAGCCATTTTAGAAAGCAAAGGATCATATCTTTCAAATTCCACTAGCAAACAGATCAGAGACTGATCATGCGTCTGATCTGGGTCTATTCTTTTTGCAAATGCGTGAAAACGCGTTTATATGAGGGAAATGGTTCAGAGAGAGTTTATTGTATTTACAGACCAAATAGATCACACTCATATTTTATGTTATCCATTCTGAAGTGAGCAACGAAATCATCCTAAACATTTACATGTATGTGTACAAATGTATTGAAGAATTAGTAGTGAAGAATTGATGCATTTTAAGCTGCTGAAAGTCTTTAACCCTAAACAGTGCGGGACACGAGTCACTAATGTCATTTGCAAACAGTGTAGACCCAGATGAGAGGGCTCCTAGGGGAGTCCTCTCATCAGGGTCTGCACTGTTTGTCCGGTTACACATTTCTTTAGAAAACATCCCTAAATATTCACTATAAGCTTGACCTATTTGTATTTTGGAAGAGTCCATTTGAAAATTCAGCGTTGTAAGTGTTAAGAAAGCTCCTAGATGAGTTTTCTGTATAACTTTCAATCGGCATTAAGCTGCCATCTGTCTTAACCCATTCCCTCATATTGACGACTTTTGACGACTCTATAAAAGTCACTTTGTGAAACCATTGTGATAAGTAGAGCATTTGCTCCTATAGGAGCAAATGCTCTATTTATCACAATGGTTTCAAACTACAAAATTCTAAAAAAAATCCCTTTTCTCTAGTTAATGCTCCTTTTCGGTAGATTTATTCAAAGAGGTTGTATCTGAAATAGCCTATGAGGTAATGGGTTAAACTTGAGCGATAATTGTACTTGTTTTATTGTTCGAATAATCGAGTAAGTATTTAGTATTTGCCGTTTTTCAATCAATCACGCCATTTAGCTCAGTTGTCTTTGTTTGTTTTTGCGTTAGTGTTTTTATGCTCTTTATTTGTTAAGATTTTTGAAGAAAATCAAGAGACAAGATCTGATTTAAGGCCAGTAAGATTATGTTTTTTTAAATCTGACAGCCGTGTGTTCGCTAACGGTGCTAATGCCATCTTTGTTCATCCAATGTCCGCTTTAACTGCTGTAAAATTATATCATAGTCAGAGCTCCAGATAAGATGCGTAGATTAACCCATTTGCGCCCAGTGGATTCTTCCATGTTTATATATTGGATTAGTCCATTTTTATCTACGGGGTACCTGGACTAAATTTTCAATTTCGTTTTGTTTTATTTTGAAAATACTATCAGCAAATAGTGTAGACTCTGATCAGACGCCGCATTATGCAGCGTTTGATCAGAGTCTACACTGTTTGCATACGTCCCATATATGGGATCGTGGGAGCAAATGGGTTAAAAAAGAGTAAAGTACACATGTACCTAGTTATAGTCTACTTTCAGTCCGAATGACCGCTCAGCCGACTGTACATTTAAATCATTTTCATAAATACCTCCTTTATTTCCCCACCAAATCCTTTACTATGACAACCTTTTAGAATCATCTCGAAGCGAAGAGACGATTGGTTTCGCTAGATAACAGATAGGGACGGTGGGAATCAAAGAGACGATTCTAAAGAGTGGTCACATTATAGGGTTTGGTTGAGAAATGACGATTTTAGTATTTGGGTACGCATCCTTAGCTCTATATCCTAGTCTAAGATTCACCATAACAAGTAATGGTTCATCTGAGGCTGCCATTTCAATATTATTTCCTCTATAGTGTAGACTAAGTGTTATTTGTATAATGAGGTAACGGATTAAGTATTACATTGTATGGAATATCAAGAACTACTAATTAATGCAGAATATTTTAATGGCAAATAATGTAGCCCTGATTAGACGCAGTGTTTGAGACATGGTGAGTGGTCTGGGTCCAAATTGTTACACAGTATTGCTGGTGCACTGCGACAGAGACTACAGTGAAACCTCTCTATAACGACCACTAAATCACATCAAGTATTTTGTGTTAAAGGCAGGTGGATGCTTAAAGCAAGGTGAAAGTAAAACAGAACGCTCCTATAGGAGTGTTCTGTTTTACTTTCACCTTGATTTAAGCAACCACCTGCCCAAAATACCTATTAATTAACACAATTTAGTTGTCGTTATAGAGAGATTTTACTGTATCACAAATACTATAATGTATTTTATAGTTAGACTCCTGTCAGATAAAATTATAGTTGTTAACTAGTTGCATTTCACCCTTTACCCAATGAATATTCAGGCAAGAAGTAATGACATCATGAATAATAATAATTGAATATTTATAAATGCACTGTGAACAAATAATTTGTTTATCAGATATTTCTTATACCATACACAAACAGGATACATCCTGTTCAGAACACTCCTATAGGGACCGTCTGGTCTGGGTCTTCTCTATATGCAAAGTCATTAAATGGAGTATCTATGTGCAGTTGGTTAATCCACGAACGTGCATTTAACCCTTTCCCTGTTCTATATTTAGCCCAAATTTGAATACCTACTGAATATTCATTAACAATATAATTATAAAGAAATATGGAAAGAGGAACATTGTACATGTTTTAGAAAGCAAAGAAACATATCTTTCAAATTCTATTAGCAAACAGAGCAGATCCTGATCAGACGGCTCCTCTAGGAGCCGTCTGATCTGGGTATACTCTGTTTGCAAATGCGTGATAACACGTTTGTATTAGGGAAAGGGTTAAGATTTAGTTTAGTTTTAGTTTACATTTTCATGGATAAAGTTATGTTCAGACGGTCTGTGAAACAGAAATTATTGCACTAAACTGGCACTGGAGATAATGACATCAAAATGACATTGTGAACAAACGAGTTTTTTTTATCATGACAGAAGGTGTAGAATCAGATATTTAGTATATCACAACTAAACAGGACAGACCCAGATCAGACGGTTGCTATAGAAACCGTCTGATTCGGGATTACTCTGTAGTCAAAGGCGTTAAAATGTTTATCTATGAAGTAAAGGACTAATATATAAAGATGCATTGATGATTTAGTTGTTGATACTTTGGCACCATCTTTTTCCATAGATCCTAGTAAAAGTATGTACATACTGTCTTTGTACAGATAGGAATCAGTCGACGTATGCATTGTTTGAATCAGCTGTATTACAATGACCTTGAACTTATTAAGCACAAACATATATTCAGGTGAAAGTTGTACTATCACCATGTCCACGTTGCTGTTCAGAGTACTAATGCAATCCAGGGATAACTTGACAAAATGACTTTTGCAAATGTAATATTTCTACAAAATTGATCTATGTATGTAAAATATGTGGCTATTTAGAGGCCGAGGGTATCGGGTACTACTTGTGAATGTGTTGATGTTTAATTTTCTGTCAAAAATAAATTGGTGCAATGCACAAGACACAATAGTCATTATTTGACCTTATCTTACATTCAACAATTTGTAAAAATAAAAACGGGTATGCGAGTATATATACTGCAATAGTGTTCTACTATGTAAACAGTATGGCGACTACAGACCGAGACTGTCAGGTGCTATTTGTGAATGTGTTCATACATGTATTTTACGATTTAATGTGTATTGTAGTCGCAGCATTACTCCATCTTCTGTTTCTTTCAGCAATTTGAAGAAATAACATATATACGCACAGAGATCAAGATAGGATGCGTAAATATAAGCATTTTCAAGAAAATCTCCTTTATTTCTCAACCAACCTCTATGCTGTTACCACTCTTTAGAATCGTTCCTTCCAGACAGTTCTAAAGAGTAGTCACAGTATAGAGTTTGGTGGAGAAATGTCATTTTTAGTATTTGAGTACGCACCTTTATCTGTAGCTCTGCATATATGTATTTCATCACAGTTTAATAAAATATTTTAATAAATTTCAGATATATAGTTGTTCTTTTTATATACAAAACCTTTAACCAGCTGCTGCAGCCCCTCTTACAAAGGTTCGTAGGACTTAAATTATTGTAGATATCTACGTCATAATTATGGCATGCACCACTATTGGACCAGTCTAAAGTGTAGTGCATTCTAGTTATAGAAAATGTTTCTGTCCATGTATATTTTATCAATAATTTCTTGAAGTGGATATTCTGCCGAACTGCAGATTAGAATATGGCCTTACTCCTCCCAGAATAGTCGTTTGGTTTCGTCTATCAAGTTTATATACAGTAAAATATTGATTACTCGAAAACTAAAATATGTCTCACTATCGTTTATTCTTCTATACTAAAACTTCGAATAATCTGGATCTTCCTGTATACATACATGTAACCCATGTCTGCTGAATAAATAGGTCACATGAGCGAATAGTAAAGCTTAACCCTTTCCCTGTTTAAAATTCATGAAAGAGATAATAACATCCTGGATATTTATAAGCTGAATTTTATGTTGACAATATACACAACATGTTTTAACTCAGGTAGAAACTGTAGAATCTGACCTATATTATAAATTAAGCAAACAGAGCAGACCCTGATCAGACGACTCATGTAGGAACCGTCTGGTCTGGGTCTACTCCGTTTGAAAATGCGTGAAAGGGCGTTTGTCTTAAGGAAAGGGTGAATGAACAGTTTCTTTACATAACATTCACTGTCTAACCACTTAATGATACAGGAATAAAACATAGTTTTAATGTAGTAATTTTTAAAAGTTATATGAATTGTTTTCACCCTCTGCATAAGTAAATCACAAGGACTTGATATAGATTTCAATGCTAACATTCTTTAAAACGATTCCTTCTCCTACACCACTTATTAGAATTTGAAACTAAGTAGATTTTTTCTATATACAGCCCCATCTACTTAATTGAAAGGGCAATAACCTTATAGGAATAGCCAGTCTAGCTGATTCAGTCCAATCAATTAGTAGATCATTGGAACTAAAATGTAGCTTAGAAACAATTTCATTAAACATTTTTCCTAAACCACTGATTGGAATTCGCCCTAACTTTACAATAATGAAATTTACATAAATATAACATATTTAAAATGTACATACTCCTAAGGTTGGAGGAGGTGATTGTCTGTGCTCTAGGATACATACTCCAGAATCGCGATAGGCATTTAAATGAAAGGGACTCCTTATTGCAAAGCGAACGAACGTTGGGTAGTCTCTGCGTTTCTTCGTTCTCAATTTTCTCTTCACCTTTTATAATTAAAAAAATCCAGGGAATATTTTTCTTTGAAAAACAAACTACGATAGAATTAAACATATAACCTGTCATAAGCATACCCTGGTCTGAGCTGGGTCAATTTTGTTGGTAAAGACGGGAACAAGCGTTTACATGGGGGAAAATATCGGGTGACCAATTGTCTCGACTGTATGCTCTGTTATTTTCGAATGTGTTGAACTTTAGAGCAGACGACATATCTAGCAGACGGTAATACGCGATAGCGAGAGGTCGCTTTGAACTCATGCTTATGGGTTTGTATTCACTAGACGAAGTATTGATCGTTCTTTGATCTATATATTAACTTTCAAATTTTTTCCACCCGATTTCGAAACTGTTTAGAATTGTAAATAAATCGAAATTACAGTAGTACAACGATCAGATGGCGTTGTTTACAAAACAGTACGTCTGTAAACACAGAAAATTAACGATAAATTAAACTGCGACATGTTGTATAGGTTAATCCAGGCAGTTGACTTGTGTGGCTCCACAACTTCTTCCTATCCTAATATACATTCCACAGTTATACAGGTAAAATTAGATCTTATGGCACACCAACATAACCTACTTAAAATGTAAACAAAACATACCTGTAACGGAGGTCTCGAGAAAAATAGAAATAAAAAATGTATACGCCCATCAAAACATATAAAAAACAAAACTACCCATTCAAAATATAAAACAATAAAAACAAAAGATTTGAAACAAACTATTATAGCGGCCACCTGGGCATTATACAGTGTATTTACCTGTAGTGTTTGTAAACATTGAGAACAAAAGGTGTGCCATAAGATCTAATTTTACCTATACAAGGTAAACCACGCTATATTGAGACTTGTTATTATTTTGTTGTTTACATAACAGAATACAAATATAGGACCAGACAACATAATGTAGTAAGTTGCCACCAATAATGTACTGGGCTTTGGTCTAGTGGATAGGTATCTGGTCTTGCAAAAAGGATGTCGTGGGTTCGAATCCCAGGCTATGCAGTTTTCTTTCTTTTTTTCAATAAAAATGATTTGCTATTTGTAATCATCTTTTTAATTTTTATTCGTTTTCAATTATATGTTAATATTTTGTTATTAATTATTATAATGTTATATTTATTGTTGTTTTGTGTGGGCAATTAATTAATAAAAAAAATATTGGCCACTGGTCAGAATCGAACTCGAGACCCGCCGCATGCAAGCCCAGATACATATCCATTGCACCACGACAATTATTTTGAAGGGTTGTGGCTTGCGAAGTCTTTTAATAATTAGGAAGCGCCATAGTCGCTTCATTTTGTTTACATTAGAGTAGGTCATGTTTTGTTCCAAAATAAGTTGGTCTATCTGTACTTATGGTTAATTGTCTGTGTTTACATACACACTGTTTTGTAAACAACGCCATCTGAGCGTTGTTTTTAATACTACTGTAGCAACGGGTATTTTGTTACGACATTTTAAAAAACCACGTGATAACCGTTTGTCTGATTTGTTATTACGAAATAAATCATATGCTTAACCCTTTTACCTGATTATTATTCATGCAAGAAATATACCTTCGTGAATATTTATTAGCTGAAGTGTTACAGTGGTACCATAAACAATGGGATATTTGACCATGGAAAAATTGTAGAATATCTCAATTTATTTGCAAACAGAGCAGAACCCAACGAAATGACTCCTATACGAGCCTATCTGATCTAGGTCTATGCTGTATGCAATTGCGTTAGTAAGGCGTGTTGGTTAGGTGACGGGTTAAGTTTGTTTTTGACAGATCTTTGGACTGATAGTTTGACTACAACGCTAAGAAGTACGGAATGCAGACCTGTCGTCTGCTTTAAATGACATTCTAGCGCGTGTTTCTTACATTTCTCTCAGAGAAACAACGACTACACCACCAAACAGTTTGGATTCTGGTGTGACATTGATTCAAACTGTTTGCAAAGTTCGCAACGTGGTACTTATTTATTTGTTTACAATAACAGATATCTTCTGAGAAAATGCCTAGCAGTGTCTCACTTTGTAACTCGTTCTAAGCCTTGTAGCTAGACTACTCGTTCCGGTTTAACCCTCGGCTAACTTCGGCAGGCTTCATCCGGAGTTCCCATTGGAGAGATTCTCCACCAACGAATGTAACCGAAATTTCCATCATTTTCGGGGATCTTCGATATCATGAAATGACTAATGTAGGGCATCTATTTTTAGACCAATATGACCGGTTTGTTTATAAACAACGTCGATATATGTTGTGTATCAGTGTGATTCAGAGATCTATGTTGGATATACGCAAAATAAAACTATCGTAAGAAGTATGTCTGTATAAGTGTGTGTGTGTCTGTCTGTACAGTTGTTTTTCTCTGTGTTATTGTGTGTGTGTTTTGTCTATCAATATATCTTTCTATGCGTCTGTCTCTCTGTGCCTTTCTGTCTGTCTGTCTGACTGTTTATGACTGTCGCTTTTCCCATCTCCACTCTGTTTGTCATTGTATGTCCGTTTTCTTTCCCTGTCAGTGTCTCGCTGTTTTGATCCAAACAAATGAAGACAATTGTATAACCTGAACACTTGTATATTTAAGATTGACACACTTGTATTCAATGTATTGATTCACTGTTCATTTACTCATACTCTTTCTCAGTCGTACCTTTTGGCAGAGGTCCGGGTAAGATGTGTAAATTAAAACATTTTCAAGAATAGCTTCTTTATTTCTCCACCAAACACCATGTTTTCACCACTGTTTAGGCTCGTCTCTTCTACGATTCTACAGAGTAGTCACAAATAGATTTTGGTGGAGAAAATGACTTCGTGTTACCTGTACCTGCTTGAATGAAAAGTACAGTATATGAGTCTACATCCTTTATCTGTTGCTCTGACCTAAATAAACATTGCATAGCCATGTGATGTATCTGCACTTGCGAACTTGTTTAAGTGTAAAACTATAAACGTATTTAAAGTGACCATTAACATGTCTAATTCTGGATCTTTAAGACAGGTGGTAGCTTACTGCATGTCGAAATTAATGCAGAAATCTCCTTTTGGAGCTTTCTGCTATGCTTTCGTCCTGAATTAAGACACCATTTGTATTTAAGACTCCTATGTTCAATAAATGAGAGGTTGTTCAAGACATTACCTACTGTATAGAATAGCGGTATACGTATTACACTTCAGTCTAAATGTATTGGTCATACGAATGCAGACCCAAACATTCTCTGGCAATTTAGATACATATCCATGGTGCCATTGTTTCTTATACAAATGATCATGCGGTATAGGGTTACACAGGTCCACACGGGTTAAGGATTCTCCATCTGACTGGATCAGTACGTTTTACATACAGCAGAACATGTCTTAAACGGACACCAAAAAAGGAATCTAATTATGTGTCAGAAAGACAGGAGATAGCTTAATGCAGATCAAAAGTAATGCAGAAAGCTCCCATATGAGCTACATATTTGGTACCAGCGAATTTTCAATATGATCCACAAATGGCATAGACTTTAGTGAACAAAGGTTGAATACGTGATAGTGTTTGCCAGCAGTTTAGATACAGGTGGGAAGCTGGTTACTTTTTAACATTTGGATTCAAACTGTTTGTTATTTTGATAGTAGTTAACCCTTTCCTCCATAAATACGCCTTTCTATGCCTCTGTAATAATATCTTCTTGAAATCATTGTGATAAATAGAGCATTTGCTCCATCGCAGCAAATGCTCTATTTATCACAATGGGTTTAATACTACACAATTCTGACATTTTCTCTAGTAAATGCTCCTTTTCAGTAGATTTGTTCAAACAGCCTTTGAGGGAATGGGTTAAAGAAAGAACGAAGTCAAATATTAACTTTTGACATTTGAAGCAGACGGTATTTGTTTTCCACTCGCGTGCCAAATTTTAAACCCACACTCCTCCCCATGCCACACTCCACCCCATGAAAATAGTTGTCTGCTCAAAGTTTCGTCTGTCGCTGTTTAAATATCATAGATTTTGATCGGATGGTTTTGAATAATTGGCTGAGTGGCTAACAGTGTGATCTCGCCATATCGGAATCTCATCTGGACCCAAACTATTTGCAGCTACAATGTACGAGAGAGGTTGCTATTGGCAATATAAGGGTTAATATGCAGTTGTTTAGCACGTCTGCTTAATATTTTTCGTCAGCTTCATTCCTTAACCTATTTTTCTCCATAGAAACGCCTTTATTTGCCTTTGCAAACAGAGCAGACCCAGACCAGACCGCTCCTGTTAGACGTAGAATATCGCAATACTCTTACCTGGATATTATGAAATGTTAACATGCAAGTTTAGACACGTTTATGTTACACAATACTGTCTATTTTGGTAGCTATCTATTAAGTATTTTTGTATAATATGTATTCACTATTTTTGGATATACAGTAAAACACTAAATTACATCAAGTATTTTTTGTTAAAGAAAGGCGGTTGCTTAAAGCAAGAGGAAAGTAAAACAGAACGCTCCTATAGGAGCGTTCTGTTTTACTTTCACCTTGCTTTAAGCAGCCACCTGCCCTAAATACCAACTAATTAACACAACCTAGTTGCCGTTATAGAGAGGTTTTACTGTACAGGTATGCAAACAAAGCATAAATTGGGTAGGTGTTGCGTCACTTTACGCTGTATATCTATATAAAGAAGTGGGTTTGTTTACTTGAGGCACTAAATTCACACCGTTCTTTATGTACGGTATGCTCTGTTTGCTCGTGGATTTTACAGATCTGATAAATATTGTAGGTTTTACCCTTGTCTAAACATTTATGTTCGTAAATCATTATTACGATCCAGCTATTAATTCGTGATGCTATTAGTTCACACATAAATATTCATGAGATATAGTAACTCCCCCCTCCCCCTCTCCATGACGTTATTATTGTTTTTTAGACATACGGCAGCTTCAAGTAGGGTGAAAGTTCTGCAGAAAGTTTCTAGAGGAGCTTTCTGTATGATTTTACGCCGTCTGATCTGGGTCTACTCTGTTTGCAAATGCTTGAAAAGGCGTTTATATGAACGAACAGCTAATGCATGTGGGTTCTTAAGGCAATTATATATACAGTAAAACCTCTCTAAACCGGAATTCAAGTACAGAAAAATTTAGATACATTTATGCAGGTGGCTGCTTATTGCAGGGGGAAAGTCATTCAGAAAGCTCCTAGAGGAGCTTTCTGAATGACTTTCACCCTGCATTAAGCTGCCACCTCTCTCCAAGACCAATATTTAAACTAAAGATTACGCCCGGTTTAGAGGGGTTTTACTGTATAGTGCAACTTCAATATCTCGAACATGAAGGGGCCATAAAAATTACTCAAGATAGGAGTTCGAGTCAGCCCATTTCTAAATTAGAATCCTTCCTGATCTGACAGCTTGTGTTAGGTCGAAAGTAATGCTGGAACTCCTTTAGGAGCTTTCAGCATTATTTGTGACCAGTATAAAGCTGTCGCATGTCTTTGTAATTATGTGTAGTGGTGAATTTCAGAGCAATTTAGTATTCTAAATTTTGGAAGGGACCCACTTCTTAATTGAGTTATCCGAGTTCGAGATATCGATGTTCCATTATGTTTGTCTACATGTATGAAGACTGAGAGCGAAACATCCGCCAAAAGAATGGAAAATCTATGTAAGAAATAGTGTTGAATTTATCACCATACATAAATATAGAAATATTTTAATTTCATTTCAGATAAACTAAAACTAGACACAACAATAGAAAACCAAACACAACGCTTCAAAAGAAATACAAGTATTCCGAGGCCATGCTAATAAGGACGGCCTGGTCATTAGTTTGTCCCATCATTGTAATCCTTGTATTCCTCCAGTGGACCTTTACGAAACAAGACCCGCAGTTGGTGATAAGAATACTCTCTAAGTTGAAAATACTGCGGCCGAATGATGCGAAGTACGGACCAAATGGAACAGTGTGTTTACAATTACAGGGCAACGAATCATGCTCACAGTCAAACGTCTGTTTATTTCGAAACCCATTACTGCACCCTACAGACACAGCTTTGTTAGCAGAAATGTCATGTACGTTAAAGAAAGGAATTGAATGTGAAAGATGTGATCTTGACATACACGGTGACTCAAAATGTGTCGAAGTGTTATGTATTAATACCAAGAGAAATAATATCTGCGTTGAAGTTAAAACTTTGATTAACCCCTGGAACCAATTGTTTATAAGTTCAAAACGATCACATACTTCAAACGTTGTTCATATCTTCTCGATAAATCTTTTTCGAGCATTGATTACAATTGTTTGTGTAGTACTACTTTTTAAAGGCGTATCTGTTGGCAAAATAAACACAAAGACAGCTAGTCGTAAACAAAAATGGAATTTGAAGACAAGCAAATACCTTTCAATTAACACAAAAGAAATTTTATTCGATTTTCGCCACCCTCAAAATACTCAGTTGTTTGTGTATCCATTTTCGTTAAACCAATATGCCAACGATATTGTTAGAGACAACAAATCAGGCGAAGAACTGATGAAGTATGAATGGTCACGATACCTGTCGTTCAAGACGTTTCCAATGGACAGCGTCATGACGCCAATGCGACTGGCACAGGCAGGATTTTATAGCACAGGTAATGCCGAAGAGCCTGAAGAGGTGAAATGTTTCTGTTGTGGGATGATAAATAAGGACTGGACCACGGATGAAACGGCAATGGAAGTACATAGACGAATTTCCCCTAATTGTAAATATCTTATTGGTGATGATGAGACGAATATAGAAATTCACGCTAAACCATACTATAACGACATCTTTAGAACACCCTCTAGTACAACAAATTCAAGAACTCAACGGAGTGAATCGGGTGCATCCGGTGGACCTGCCGATACAAATCTTCAACCACAAGGAGGCACACATGGCAGAAACAGCGAACATAAAAGAGAGGAGAATGGTGTAAAACATCCACAAACTGGTTCAAACAAACATGCAAAAACAAATACTGAAAATAGCCAGACAGGGAACGGGATGCATGCTGGATCTGGGTCTTCAAGTGGAGCGACTAATGAGGATCATGCAAGAAGTAGTCGAGCCTTGAAACATCCCCACTACACTACCTTAGAATCAAGAGTTGCTTCCTATGCGGGCTGGCCAGAACTTGACAAACAGGACCCTGTAGAACTTGCGAACGCGGGATTCTTTTATGCAGGTTAGTGGCCCATTCAGATTTTATTGAAATAGGTTCAAATTTGTGTGTGCGTATTTTTATGTCTCTGTCTATGTCTCTGTCTCTGTGGTATGTGAGTTTGTATGGTTTGTGTATGTGAGTGCGTTTGTGCGGAGGTTGAATGTGAACAAAAATGTGCATAGGGATTGTTATTCGTAGATAAATGTTATTGAGTTTGTGCTTGTCTAGTTCCTGTATGGTATCGATGTGATTGGAAGAAAGTGCATAAATTATTAATATCTTGGTATATTATATGCTGATATAGCCATTTTTTGTTTTACTCATTCTGATATTTATTTCATCTTTTCTATCATCTGTTATTGTATTACAATCCTGTCCATTTTAAGGTGTGAAAGATTTTGTGCGATGTTATTCTTGTGGCGTTGGTCTGAAAAACTGGGAGAGAGGAGATGATCCGTGGCATGAACATGCCCGCTGGTCAAAGTCTTGTGGTCATCTCTTACAGTCCAGGGGGCATGAGGGACAAGATGACCAACCAGTAGGACCCGAAAGAGGCGAACAATCAGCGACCGAGGACAGGAGAATGGTAAGTAATCAAGATTTACACTTTGAATGCAATATATGTATTTGTTTTTATTAAACCAATGTCGAATGTTGGTGCAAAACTATTTATGCTTACGAAACATATTTGATGTATGCAAAATGTCACTGAGTGATATTTCGATTCTAAATAAAATCATAGAATTTGTTCTCAACAATGAAAAACGAGGAATTATCATTTCCTGTTTCGTGTTTTATTCAATTGTGAAAGGGTTCTTTCACAAGTAAAGAGGTAAAACTTTGAAGGGCAGTACTATAATCAGTACACTCTTGAAAAAAGTCTAATGTTTCCAATATGATATATATGCATTGCACACAGATAATTCTACAGAGTAAAACATACTTGCATATATTCATTCAATAAGTATCTGGTTAACGTTTAACTCAGTCCTCTTAGACTAATTTTAGACCCAGCTCTTTGAATCAATCTACCGAAAGGGAACATTAACCATAGAAAAGGAGAATTTGAGACTTGGGTGGTTTTTATACCATTATGATAAATAGAGCATTTGTCCTATACAAAATGTGACTTTTACAGAGGCGCAAAATGCGTCACTAGTAGGGAATGTGTTAATTAAATTGATGGTGAGTTCAGTTTAGTTTTATATTGGTTACAGCTTTACTTTTAATTAATTACTATCCCGATAACCGATGCCTGAATCGCATTTGCAAACAGCTTGGGTCCATATCAGGAGCAGAGTAACTAGGTGTCTGAAACTGTTTGACATAATTATGGTCAATAGTTCTCAACATCTTGATCAGTGAGAAGTAGTAAAATTTGCACCAGATCCAAATTTGAGTTTGCAATTGTTTTACAGCGGATTTAGGTTTAATGCCAAATAGACTAATTAGTAGAGATACAAAACGAAAACACCCAGTTTCTCTAAAGTTTTACAGTAAATCCTGTCTTAAGCGACCATCAAAAAGAGGTTGTTATGGACCTATAAGGCAAGTGGTAGCTTAATGCAGGTCAAAAGTAATGTAGAAAGCTCATATTGGAGTTTTATATATTACTTTTGCCACAGCTTCTACTGTATTTTCGCTGCTATATGACTTATATGCTAGTATATGTCATTAAGCTAATGTTTAACTTCCCCTTATATTAACATTCACAACCGTAATAACTATTTGGTGTTCGTTTTCAACAGAGCCAGGAAGGTAACAATTCCAATGCACCAACCACCAGTACATCAACCAGTGTGGGATCAGAAACAACTGGCATGGACACAGAGACAGCTAATGCACTGCTTGAGATGGGATACGATCCAGAAGATATATCAGAGGCCATACAGACATATCGCAGTACAAACGGTAACGGACCCTTTTATTGTCCAGATAGTACTACAATACCAGACCCGAAAGTTATAAAACATTTTGCTTGAGTCTGAGTTCATTCTCAAGTATATGAATGGTCAGAGTTTGACCTTGCTCAAAATCAGACCAATCAGATATTTAAGAATGAACTCCGACTCAGAAGTTTTTTCAAATTCGGATCCAAGTCTGATTGCTTGGGTATATTTGAGAACAAGTTCATTAATTCATCATCTTTTATATCAATATAACCCAATATAGCTCACTTCAGGTTAGAACAATATTTCAAATGATTGCAAACAATTAGAACAGCACCGTTGTTTGAATTTCTTACTATCTCGGTATTTTAATTATGAAAGAAAATATTATTTCTTATAGTATAATACTTTGTATTATACCACACGAAAAATATCTGTCACGCGCCTGGCACCTGTGATCAGGATCTGCTCCTTTTATATTTAAGCGTTAAGGCGGGGTTATCAAGTACATTATTAAAGAAGAGAATAAATATCCATATTTAGAATTCAAGAAAACATTAACAGTCAACAGTTTGCTCAACTTAATATTTGCTCTATGTTATTACAGGCGAAGGCAGTGTTTCTGCTGAAGCGATATTAGAACTATTACCCAACAGTGATGCAAATCTCAGGGGAAATGTGAACAGCGCACCGATGGCAGAGGAATCTGGTTCCAGTGCTAATACTAAGCAGGGCAATAAAACATCAGCAAAAACGTCAAAGACAAAAGGAGGAAAGATGAGCAAGACGTCAGGAAAGAAAAAGTCCGGAGGTACGAATACAGTCATCAACAATGCATTATACATGACCCTGAATCCGGGAGTACATAGCCGATTGATTTTGACTCTTTTGGAGCCACATATTCTTTTTTATGCACATATTGTCGTCTGTTTAAAGTATTAGGGTGGCCTTTCCTTCATTCTCTAAATTATAATAGGAACTTCTCGGAGAGAAAACTACAATTCAAAGGTTTGGCGCAAAACTGTTTTTCTGCTTGCCGTTGAAAACACTAAAAGAAGTCAAATTGTAATTCGACCAGTTGCGAGCTTAACACAAAGTTTTGCAAACTTCGTAATGTGTATAAAACATGAAAAATTACTTTCTTTTTTCAGATGCACGGGCTCTGTCAGAAGAAAACAAATCACTTAGAGAGCAAATGATGTGCAAAATATGTTTTGACAGGGATGCTGATGTGGTGTTCCTTCCATGTGGTCACATGGTTTCCTGTCAGACATGCGCAGTGCCACTGAGAAAATGTGCAGTGTGCCGGAAGTTAATACGAGGTACAGTCAAGGTGTACCAGTCTTAAACGCCATGAAAACAGTGTAGAATTGTGTCAAATATTCTTCCCGTTCTGACCAGTGTGTTGCTTCTGTACTACTTATATACAATCTTTTACATCATAGATACACGTTTAACGCATTTGCAAATAGAGTAGACCCAGATCAGATGGCTCCTGACCAAGATCTGCTTTGTTTGCTATTGCATGTATATATTGATTATTTCGTTTCTGCCAAAACAACAATACTTTATTCATATACTATTACAAAAAAATCAGATTATTAATATGCATTATTTCATCATTAATTTCTTGTATGAATATTCATGAGATAAAGGGTTAGCATTTACTTTTCAAGTTTAATTATTAACCGTTCTCTTGCTTAATTTTAAAACACATTTCTCCTTCTTTACCAATGCCCTGTTGTATAATTACATACATCTTCACTGTGTACAAGTATTTCGCTGTGCAATCACAGCTGTGGAGTGCACTAGTTGCACAATCAACTTGTAAATAGTGCAGACCCTGATGAGACAGCTCTTGCAGGAGCTGTCTCAACTGGGTCTTCACTATTTACAGGTAGGTATATTGACTCGATTAGCAAGCGAATGGTTAACTGTCTGCCTTTTAGTTTATCTTGCGTATGAAAAATGTTTTGATCACGATGTGTTGTCCTAATGACCTAGTGTCTCACAAAGACCAGTGTAGCTTCCAAACTTGCAAGTGATTGAAAAACAGCACGTTGACATACGGAAATTACGTGTAAAATACAACAGAAGGAATATTAACAATTGTAAGCATATGACACTTTAAATAGCAACATAAGGAGTAAATACTTACAGTAACATCAATTCAAACGGAAAAACACAAAGCAGGAAATGGAATTCGGCTGAAAAATCATCATGACTGAAATAACAGGTAGGCACACCGTAGACTTAGACCAGCTAAAGATGAGATGGTAACATGTGTACAGAGCGATATATATGTGACGTATATAATGTAATGTTTTATGTTTACTTATCCGCCAAACTCGATCGCCCTGCTATTCGTTAGAATCATCCCCGAGGCAATTCTAATGAGGAGCAGCAAGATTGGACTGGATGAGAAATGAAATGAAATATCTTGATAGACCCTGGACCCTGCTTATAAAGCTTTTAGTTGAGTCTGAGTTTAGTTCTCAAGCTTTTGATAGGTCAGATTTGAGTTCTCAAGCTTTTGATTGGTCAGATTTGAGCCAGAGGCTCAAATCTGACCAATCAAAAGCTTGAGAACGTACTCAGACTCAACTAAAAGTTTTATAAGCAGGGACCCAGTATGCTTCTCATCTGCAGATACTGTGTATGCATCATTATTGTAGGAAAGTGTCTGTATTCTTTATGAAATGGTGACTAAACATGTACATGTATATCGTTTCGTCCGTTTCTGTTATATTCTACTAAATTACATATACAGTAGACCACTTGGTGGTCGCATTAGAGGAGTATTACTGTATGGCTTATAAACTGGGAAGTATCCACAGAGAGTTGACTCATATTAGAGGGTTATTGAAGGAGTCATCTGATCTTGGTCTACACTGTTTGTTTCACAACCTTTAGCATGCTGTTTGCGAACCGATGGTCACATTTACAAACAGTTTAGATCCAGATAGGACACCGGGTAACAAGGCATCACATCAGGATCCAAACATATTAGCCTATTTTTAGATCCAACCTCTTTGAACCACTTTGAATAAATAAACATCAAAGGAGCATTAACTAGAGAAAATGAAAAATTTAGATTTTTGTAGTTTGAACGTATTGTGATAAATAGAGCATTTACTCCTATTGGAGCAAATGCTCTATTTATCACAATTGTTTCACCAGGTGACTTTTGCAGGGGTGTCAAAAGGCATCAATGTTAGGGAATGGGTTACGAAAAATCTGCCCAGGTCTTATTTTCGAACGCATCAAATTCTCATGTTGATGGGACAACAGCAAACTAAATATTTATAGTATAAGTCATCGATATCGGTAGGTTTGGCAAACAGTACGTAACCTTGACCAAAATGCTCCTGAAGACGTCCTCTGATCTGGGTATGCGCTGTTTACCCTTGTCCTTTTAGGGACACTGGATGCCTATGTGTTAGATACAAATTATACCTTGTTGTGAGCACGCAAAAATGGCACACAGGTAGTAACATCTCGAATGAAATCAACAATCAACATCGAAAGTAGAACATGTGCTTAAGTGGCTATATTCAGGAGCTGTATGTATTGCATTCGTCCTAATTATCTGCTCTTAAAGATATGTTTTTATTTATAAAAATGGTCGCTTTGGAGTGGTTGTACAAGTTTAGATATGTTGTTAGCTATATTTCTTATGGCGTATATTGCTTGTTAACCCTTTCCCTCATACACACGTGTTTTCACGCATTTGCAAACAGAGTAGACCCAGATCAGACGGTTCCTAGAGGAGCCGTCTGATCAGGGTCTGCTCTATTTGCTTATGAAATTTGATAGGTCTGTTTCTATACTTGCTAAAATGACTACAATGTTCCACCCTCCATGTTTCATTATAACAAATTTGTACATGAATATTCAGTAGGTATTGAAATTTGAAATAAACATAGGACAGGGAAAGGGTTAATATTTACAACGTTGTTACATTGTAGAAAATATAACTTCTGAACTATTACCTACTAGATACGAATTTTGACGCATTGCAGTGTGCGCCTTGGCCACAAATTCTCTTGATCATTGTGCCATTATTTATTTATGTATTTATTGTTAAGCTTTGTTGTTGTTCCTCTGATATACCTCAGTCAAATACGATATGCAATACAATTTAAATGTATTTACATGTATGTATATATTTAGTTTATCTACAGTATGTGCTGGGCGCATTTAATTATAAAAAATGTGAGAAACTGGTTGTTACCTGCATGACTATCACCCTGTATTTAACCTCCACCTGTCCTCAAGACCGATCTTTATACCAAATTTAACGTCCGGTTTAGAGAGGTTTTACTGTATATTCTGTATTTTATAATTTTAGAGCAACATTTATATCACGCAATGTTCATAGCGGGCAAAGTTTTTCACAAAGGTTAAACCCATTCCATCATATTGACGCTTTTTGACGACTCTGTAAGTCACTTTGTGAAACCATTGTGATAAATAGAGCAAATGATCTATTTGTAAAAATGGTTTCAAACTACACAATTCTAAAAGTTTCTTTTTCTCTAGTTAATGCTCCTTTTCGGTAGATTTATTCAAGGAGGTTGTATCTTAAAAAAGCCTATGAGGTAATGGGTTAACTGATGGGCGAAAATAGGGCCATTCCGGTATTGTAAACTGTGTAAATCTAGATCAGTTGTAGCATTGTAATACAGTCTGATCAGGATCTATTCTGACCAATCATCTTGTGTTATACAATCACAGCAAGTAATGTAAGTCCTGATCATTGAAAGTACGGCGACTGATCTGGATCTACACTACAATAGTCATATGTTAACTACGGGTTTGATTTATGTGTCTGTGATATATCATTATATTTGTTAATTTTCTGTAAACTTATATAAGTTGGTGCACTTCGACAATTGGTCCGCGTATAAAACCCTGTCCATATTCTTAACAAACTCTTCAGATGAGAACATGATGACTGATGAGAAAGTTTTGAAATATTTTCAGGAATTAGCAAGTTAACAGTCCGGTCCGGTTTGAAATTTAATATATTCTCCTTTTAATGATGGAAGAAAATGACATCAATATCTTTATTGCGAACCAGTTGTAAAATCATGCCCATAATATATCATGAAATGTCTAATGTTACAGTATTCTTCCTATGGAAAGTAATGATAAAACAAAATAGTTCTTAACCATAAGCTAATTCCAAAAGTTTGAACCCATGTCCTTAATCAAATCTTAAATACTAAGTAACATTGAAGTGTTATGTCTTACACCAAAAAAGAGGTGTAATTCTTGACCTTAAAGGGGATGTCCCTACATTTGACGCGTTTCATAAACACTTAAAATATACAAAACTTATTTGTTTATATGCTGAAAAGTAGTATATCGCAAAAAGCCCCATCCAATTACCGTTTATAATGACAAACATCCATGTGTTTGATATCGCCGATCCCGGTTTTACTCCCCGATGTTTCAGTTTTATTCGGGTTGAGTTTTAGTTTCGTAATGGTTCGCCCTATTCGCGATTCTCCGACCACTTCCGAGAAAGCTATTACGTAAACAATGGAGGGATCGGGTGATCATCGGCAAAACGCGGAAGAATTTAACGGAAAAGGCCGATAATATTGTGTTGTAGAACAAAAATTATCAGTATTGATGAAATCAGTTTATTTGTATCGCAGGGGCATTTTTCGATATAAGTTCAAATTGAGAACCTTCATAATAATGATAGAGCATAACAAATACCAAGTTTTATGATATTATTGAAAATATGCGACCATTGTAGGGACTTCCTCTTTAAATGATTCATCCGCTGAAGAAAATAGTTCATATTTATACAGTTATGATACAGTTAAGGCGCATTCTGTTTACTTTCATCCTTCTTTAAGTGGTCACTTGTCTTCATTACTAGAAACAGGCCATTGGGTAAAGGTTAAGAAGATCGATAGATCTAATTACCCACATCCCAACGACTTTCTGTGATATAATGCGCGATAATGCACGGCTGAAAGAATTTGTTATTTCGATTATAACACGACTTTTTTAATAAAAAATATTTTTCCCGGAGAATACGGCAAAACTGGAAGCGTTGCCAGTGGTTACGCATTTTTGCTGTTACATTTACTCTACACGACTGTTACCCATGATGTTGTACGAGTAAATGGCCAAATCTCAAAAGTAAAAAAAACATTCCAAGTAAAAACATTGAAGCGAACAGCTATACGATTTACATCATGTCTGCACACCTCTATGTCAGGGCCATCGTGTTTACAGATTTAGAAATGTGGAATTAACATTTGGCTGTGTGTGGTAGAATTTTATTCGTAACTTTCGCGTGTGGAGAAAATTGAATAGCCGATCGAATGCCGCGCGTGCAGTTCATTATCACGGAGTGAAGCACGTTTATCAGTATTCTTAGTTTATATGCCGTAGATTCAGAGTCGCGTTAGAATAAATGATACTATAGTATAATAGAACACCATATTTTGTCTTAATCCTTATTTCGATTAAATTTTTCAGAAAACAGTAGAACCTGTCCTAAGCGGCCATTCCCTTTTTGAACACAGGGGTCTTAAAACACTTACAAACCCATCATTAGACCTCTTTTTGATTGCCGTTTAAAGCAGGTTCTACTGTATATTGACCTAGTATCAGACAGTTTGGATCCTGCTTAGACACCGAGTTACTAGGAGTCGCATCTGAATCCAATCTGTTAACAAATTCGAGTCACGTCGCAGGTAGCGGGAAAAAGGTTGAAATATACATGTAGTATGACTTGTTTGTTCAACTCGATGTTGCTTTTATATTTACACATACATGTTTTATATAAGTCTTTATTGAAATTGTATTAACTTCATGAACTTGTAGTCTAAAGGTGAAAATAAAATCTTGTCTTATCTTATAAAGTTGATATCAATCCTGTAAAGACTTACTGCATTACTAATAATAATCTATTTTTTATTTAAGTATGTAATAATGCAATACTGATTTTAACAATCGCAAATGTTGGTACTTTCTCAGGAACATTCTACTGCGAAACAGTACGTGTATATCAATATAAGGGTTTAAGTGGATATGGATTCAATATATATACATACAGATATACGTTACAAGTAATGATACGTTTATATTTATGTACAAGTTTGTAACTTCATGTATTCAACACTTTTTATAATATATATTTGTTCATGGCAAAATCATATTAGCTGAGTTTAAATCTGGGCCATATCTCTTGGCACACAGGAGAGGTTCTACTGCCCGGACTGATCTCTGCAAGTGGATCGGTCTTTGCAAATTATATGTTACATTCACTTAACCCTTTATTCCATTCATACACCTTTATACGCCTTTGCAAACAGAGTAGATCCAGATCAGACGGCTCCTATAGGAACCGTCTGATCAGGGTCTACTCTGTTTACTTATGCTGTAAAATAGATATTATTTCTCTATTTCCTGTGTCCATCAACTATTATAACAAATTATTCTAATTAATATCTATGACGTCATTATTTCCTATATGAATTTTATGGAGGAAAGTTAACCTTTGACCTATATTATCTTTAGATTGGTGTCTGCTTAACCCTTTCCCTTATGTAAGCGCATTTCCACGCATCTGCAAACAGAGTAGACCTAGATCAGACGGCTCCTGTAGGAGCCATCTAATCAGGGTCTACTCTGTAAGCTGAAGTGTAATATATATCTGATTCTACAGCTGCTGCCTGGGGCAAAATGTCCTGTGTTTATATGCCATTATAAAAATAATCGTATTAATATTCATGACGTCATTATTTCTTACTTGAATATACAACAGGGAAAGGGTTAAAATGGTTCATTATCAACTCAGCGAGGCTGCTATCACTTTTTTGTCACTTAGGGTCCAAAACTATTTGCTACTTTGTTCAAAATGTACGACAGAAAAAAATTCAAATATGAAAATTAAAGAAGACGACATTTTTTACAGTTAACAATATGTACATTTGTAGCAGCCGAATTGCACATGTTTAAAAATTATCCTATATGTCTTTCATTGTTTGTCCTCATGTGGAAGTTAGATATTTTAAGTTAAGTTTAGAAAATAAAATCTTTACTAAAATAATGAATAGTTTATGATTACTTATTTGTTTCTTCACACTGTCAAGGAGAATATGGCACCCAAACTTGATAGTGACGCTATTTACAGACAGATCAGATCCCCATCTGGGTCCATGCTTATAAAGCTTTTAGTTGAGTCTGAGTTTCGTTCTCAAGCTTTTGATTGGTCAGATTTGAGTTCTCAAGCTTTTGATTGGTCAGATTTGAGCCAAAGGCTCAAAACTGACCAATCAAATGCTTGAGAACGTTCTCAGACTCAGCTAAAAGTTTTATAAGCATGGACCCAGATGCTTCCTGTAGGAGACGTCTGATCAGAGTGTGATCAGAGTCTGTCTGTTTGTTGATTGAATTATATACATCTGGATATGTTGCTTCTGCCATGGTAAAAAGTAAAAACCCATGTTCATATAGTTGTATAAATAATTCAACTAATAAATATTCACGATGTCCAGAGGTCCGGATAGATTAATACATTTTCAAGACTAATGTCTTTATTTCTCCACCAAATCCTATGTTGTGACCACCCTGTACAGGCCGGGACACGAGTCACTTATGTTCTTTGCAAACAGTGTACACCCAGTGAATACCTAAAGGAGCATATCACCAGGGTCTGCACTGTTTGTCATTTACACTTTTCTTGAACCCCCCGCTAAATATTCACCATAAGCTTAACCTATTTCAATTTTGGAAATTCAACGTTGTAAAGGTTATACAATGTACATGTAAAATATTCACTTTCTTTGCTAGTTTTATCCGGCATCTATTTAATTTACATAATATTACAGCTAGTACTTCGGATATCACTTTAGGAATAATATTTATATATTGAAGAGCGTTTTTCATTTGTAGTTATTTTACATTATACAGTCACTCCTCTCTTAAACATTCACTCAAATGTCGGTCAGGCAGACTGCAGCTTAATGCACAACAGTGGTATTACAGAAAACTCGCTTCAGAAGGGGCTTATCATATTACTTTTGGCCAGCATTAAGCTACCGTCTGTTTTTCCCCTTTAGACTCCAATGTTTTATTCACAAGTCGCATTAGTGGGGCATTATTTTATCTGAATCTTACATTCAAGACTTTGAAAATAGATGTATACATTTTATCATATTTAATAATTTTAGGTCCATCGTAGCTAAGTATCTGAGTACGCAGATTTATCTGTTGTTCAGTGTATAGTAAAACCTCTCTATAACGACCACTAAATGGTGTTAATTAGTTGGTATCTAGGGCAGGTGGCTGCTTAAAGCAACGTGAAAGTAAAACAGAACGCTCCTATGGGAGCGTTCTGTTTTACTTTCACCTTGCTTTAAGCAGCCACCTGCCTTTAACACAAAATACTGTATGTAATTTAGTGGTCGTTATAGAGGGGTTTACTTTATATGTACTACAGGCGTGTTCTATATATGTAAAAAGTATGGCGACTTGTAGATAGAGAGTTCGGTGCTGTTTGTACATGTGTTCATATTTGATTTTCTGTTATAAATATAGTCGCAATAATAAGGCATTATTTTATATTATTTTTCTTTCAACAGTTTGGAAAAAATAACATATATGTATGTATAGTATCTTGCTTGTCGTTGTGCCAATGGAATTCAGGGGAAACTTGTCAAAAGGACTTTGTGGTTTTGCAAATATTATATTCTACAAACCTGTTCTTTGTGTGTATAATGTTTTGCGACCTACAGATCGAGAGTGTCGGTGCTATTTGTGAATGTGTTCATATATGATTTTCTGTCTAAAATAGATGTGTTCAAAGCACAAGTTGCTATAGTAAGGCAATTTTTATTTATCTTACTTTCCACAATTCGAAATAAACATGTATGCATTTTATATTATTTTAACCCTTTCGCTGCCAGATTCTGTCCTCTGCTAACTTTGTCGTCTGCTGCAATTGTTTGATTTTTTTTATTTTCTTCATTTTTAATTCAAAAACATAGTAACAGTAACAAACAACTTGGATCCTGATGAGACGCCGAGTTACTCGGCGTCTCATCTGGATCCAAACTGTTTGCATAGGTAATCACAGATCCAGCATTGGCAGCGAAAGGGTTAACCCCGCCAGTGCCATGAACACGGATCGGTGGTATCATATATAATCAGTTTGGATCCAGCTTAGACGCCAAGTAACTCGGCATCTCATCAAGATCCAAATTGTTTGGCCCTCTGTTTATCTTTATATAAACAAATTCAACAGGCACTAACCCTAAAACTTCAACTAGACAACAGTGCTGGCACTGAAAACGTTATCAAGGTATTTAGAGTAATCATAAATGTATGTTGCCTGTGTAACAATGTAAAACAATGGTAAGTTGTCAAAAAAGAGTTGTTTAAATGTTAATGCAAATGTTATACAGAAAAACCTCTCTATAACGGCCACTAAATTGTGTTAATTAGTTGGTAGTCAGAACAGGTGGCTGCTTAAAGCAATGTGAAAGTAAAACAGAACGCTCCTGTAGGAGCGTTCTGTTTTACATTCACCTTGCTTTAAGCAGCCACCTGCCTTTTACACAAAATACTTGATGTAATTTAGTGACCGTTATAGAGAGGTTTTACTGTATTATTATACAGAGGTCCAGATAAGATGCGTAAAATGAAACTTATTCAAGAATAACTCCTTTATTTCTCCTCTAAACCTTATATTGTGGCCACTCGTTCGAATCGTCTCAAAGAGACGATTTGAACGAGTGGCCACAACATAGGATTTAGTGGAGAAATGGCGTTTTTGGTAATTGAGTATGCAGATTTGTCTGTTGCTCAGTATATATACTACACGTGTGTTCTACATATGTAAAAAGTATGGCGACTTATAGATGGAAAGGATCGGTGCTGTTTGTACATGTGTTCATATTTGATTTTCTGTTATAGATATAGTCGCAATAGTATGGCATTATTCTATATTATTTGTCTTTCAATAATTTGAAAAAATAGCATATACGTATGTATATTATCACATTTTAATAAACTATTTTAATGATTTGTCAGATCCCTGGTTGTGTTCTTTTTTATTTACAATATAGTAGATTGCAATGCAAAAAATGCATAATATACAGCATTATAAATATGTTTACTGCTTTTTAATCATTTCCCTCATATAAACGTGTTTTCACGCATTTGCAAACAGAGTAGACCCAGATCAGACGGCTCCTAGAGGAGCCGTCTGATCAGGGTCTGCTCTGTTTGCTAATAGAATTTGATAGATCTGGTTCTTTACTTTCTAAAACGTCTACAATGTTTCACCTTCCATACTTCATTATACCTATTTTTAATGAATATTCATTAGGTATTCAAATTTGGCCTAAATACAGAACAGGGAAACGGTTAAAGTAGAGTAAACTTAATAAAGGTCCAGCATTCTTGATACTAAGGCTACAGTGGTTCAGGCCTGTCACTTCCATCAAGCAGTGTTCGTATATTCTATCATTCAAATGTCATTGCATGCCGATGTAACGGTACTTTAGGAGTGTTCTGCATAACTGCTGTCCTGTGTTAAGCTACATCCTATCCAAAAATAATTCAGAATAATGCATCTTCATAGCAATCATTTTAGAAAGTGTTTACTGTTCATATTATAAGTAAACGAAAGTTAAATATAGTTTCACTTCAATTGCACCCAATGCAATAAAAGACATTGTGTGGAACAGTAAACCCCCGATAGTTCGAGCAATAAATCAAATATCATTGTCGGTCTTTAAGAAAGGTGCCAGCTTAATGCAGGGTGAAAATAATGCAAAAAGCTCCTCTAGGAGCTTTCTGCATGACTTTCATCCCGCATTAAACACCACCTGCCCCAAAATGACTCAACTCATTTCAAAGTACGAGTTTTTACTGTGACATCCTAAAAGGTTGAAAATGTGTTACTTGTAAAAATAAGTAAAATTCTACACCGTTATTCCTAATATTTACCAAAGTAACATAAAGAAAGCCCGAGTGTCCCGCTACTATCACTTCCACGTAATATACAACGGCCCGGAAAGCTGACTCGGTCGAGCCTTGTTATGTCTCAAATTTCTCACGAACGCATTCTTCTTATGTATGAAAAACGCGAGCGCATTATTCTCACAAACGTGAGAAGATTGAGTTCGGACCATACAGTCCCAGGCGAACACACGAACGCATTTTTCCAAGCAGCAAAATAAAAAAATGCACGCGCGTTTTTTCTCTCGATGAGAATATTGCGCGCGCGTTTTCGCACGGTGAGAAGAATGCGTTTGTAGGAAAGTGGGCGGCTCTACACTGCTACTAGTACTTTGATATAAAATGATTGGAGACTTAACAAAATGCTTAAGAATTACAAAATATCATTAAATTCTGGTGCTTCTGAGAACGACGGCCGACAATGACAGTAATGGGCAACGATAATGACAATGACAGTAATGGGCAACGATAATGACAGTAATGGGCAACGATAATGACAATGACAGTAATTGGCAACGATAATGACAGTAATGGGCAAAGATAATGACAATGGCAGTAATGGGCAACGATAATGACAATGACAGTAATGGGCAACGATAATGTCGATGATGTTATCCAAGGTATCGACATACATTTGTATTAGATAATGTATTGAAAGAGATTAGTTGCCAGTTTCGGTCAAATTACACCGGATCGGATTAGATCATCAAATAAACAGAACGAACTCAGACTCAACTAAAAAGCTTTATAAGCATGGGTCCTGGTTATCGTATCCATCAATAAGATCACTGTAAATATGAGATTGTCTTATGAGAGGATCAATTATGATCGTTACTTCCAAGAAGAATGTGGGAAACGATCGTCTCTTTACCTATACAGGATTTCTACACTTAAATAGAAACGTCCATTAGATTCAACAAGCTTTCAAAAATATCATTAACTTGAAGAAAACTAAATGGAAAATATACCCCTGTAGAATGCAAATCAGAATTGATGTTATCCTATGATATACTGATAGGTTCGAAGCCGCTTTTAAAAGCAATCGTCTGCTTGTGCTAATTTACTCCAATATATCAATTTTACCATACATGTATACTAATATTTCAACAAAGGCCATTTTCAGACAGTTTGATAAATACAATCGCAATTTGCTCTAGAACTATCTTTACAATTATTCACAGCATTAACATACTGAAAGAATATAACTATCAAACAAATTATCTTACCCGCATTTTCACATGAGAAAAATGCATTCGTACCTACAGCCCCAAGCGAAAAAAACCCGAACGCATTTTTCCAAGCAGCAAAATGAGAAAAATGCGCGCGCGTTTTTCTCTCGATGAGAAGAATGCGTTTTTAAGAAATTTGAGACTCAACAGAGCCTAAGCATCCGGAATGGGAAGCTGTAGGCATGATCTCTGTTATAAACGAATTAAAAAAAGAGTATTCAATCGCTTAACGCTCCTCATATGAAGTTAATGCTGCAGCTGGTTAGTTTGTGTGTAAGGATAATGTGACTAGGTGTGTTTTCAGATCGTACAGTACTTTACTCTGGGCTCGCTCATCCTTTATCTGTTCAATATTCAGGTAATACACAATGACATCATGAATATTTATTAGATACAATTTCGTTATGGCATATGTACACATGTTTTTTTGGTACTTGTATAGAATCTGTAATTTCTTAAGCAAATCTGGGTCCTTCAGACTGAAAGCAGACAATAACTAGAGGTTTTTGTCAAAAAAACGGATGTCTCCCCTCTAATAAAAACAATATGTAAAGGGAAATCACTAAAAATGTTATGGTCTTGATGAATGATACTTCCCCTCATTATGCGTTTTCCACACTACATTTTTCAAGAAGAAAATGATAACAGCTAATAACTCCAAAAATACTGATACCAGATTTATGGCCTTTGTGCATGACACTTACTTTCATCATGCTCTTTCCAAAAATAAAATGTCATTCAAATACCATCAGTCGAACAGGAGTTATTGATCGGCCAAAACATGTAACAAAGTGCAATAACTCCAAAAGTATTGAAGCCAGAATTATGGCCCTTGTTCATGACACTTTCTCTCATCATGCTCTTTCCATGTATGAAGTTTCAATACGATGGCAAGAGCCATGTAGGAGTTATCGTCCGGACAAGAAAGAATTAAACAAATGTACAAGGGGCAATAACTCTAAATTTATTGAAGCTCGAGTTAAGGATCTTATGCATGACACTTTCTCTTATTATGATCGTTCCATGTATGAAGTTTCACTCCAATGGCATGTGTCACATAGGAGTAATCATGCGGACAAAATATTGTGATCGTTTTTACAAAGGGCAATAACTCCAATATTAGTGAAGCCAGAGTTATGGACCTTGTGCATGACACCTCCTCTCGTTATGATCTTTCCATATATGAAGTTTCAATCCAATGGCATGAGCCATATAGAAGTTATCGTCCGGACAAAAAAGTGTGATTTTTTTTACAAAGGGCAATAACTCCTATATTAGTGAAGCCATAGTTATGTACCTTCTGCATGACACTTCCTCTCGTTATGATCTTTCCATATATGAAGTTTCAATCCAATGGCATCAGGCATATTGAAGTTATTGTCCGGACAAAAAATTATGATATTTTTTACAAAGGGCAATAACTCCAATATTAGTGAAGCCAGAGTTATGGACCTTGTGCATGACACTTCCTCTCATTATGCTCTTTCCATATATGAAGTTTCAATCAACTGGCATCAGGCATATTGAAGTTATTGTCCGGACAAAAAATTATGATTTTTTTTACAAAGGGCAATAACTCCAATATTAGTGAAGCCAGAGTTATGGACCTTGTGCATGACACTTCCTCTCGTCATGATCTTTCCATATATGAAGTTTAAATCCAATGGCATGAGCCATATAGGAGTTATCGTCCGGACAAAAAATGTGATTTTTTTACAAAGGGCAATAACTCCAATATTAGTGAAGCCAGAGTTATGGACCTTGTGCATGACACTTCCTCTCATTATGCTCTTTCCATATATGAAGTTTCAATCAACTGGCATCAGGCATATTGAAGTTATCGTCCGGACAAAAAGTGTGACAGACAGACGGACAGACGGACAGACAGACAACTCTCACGAAAACAATATGTCTCCCCAATATAAATATGGGGGGAGACATAACTAGGTACGTTTTAATGAACCGGGGTTTTCTAATTACCGACCGTCATTACTAAAGAAGATGTCCAACTGTCACTTTCTAACAACGGTATATACTTTAAACGAAAATTACCGAAATTGTTGGCCATAACTTCACAGCGAACGAAATGCGTGAAGCTATCAATTACCCACTGGCAATGCTATGTCTAGTTTATTTATAACGCCCAACACATTAAAGACATTACCCAGGTCCATTCAATGATTCCCCCCCCCATTGTTCTCAATAGGCGTGAAAGTAACAGTAAAAGCATGATACAAGTGTGCAAAATATGGCAATCCGTCTCATTCTGTCTAGAGAGGCCCTGCCATAATAAAAAATAAAAACATATACTGCATTAGTGACAATCTAATCATTTCAAAATCATCAAATGTAAGAGACGGGCCTCACATGGAACGCTCCAGTGGTTCTTGACAGGCAAACTGCTATAGCTCTTACCATGTGCTGCATGCTTTTTCACAGGTTAGCTGTAAAGACCCAAGCCGGCCAAGGGAATGTCTTTAACGTACAGTGCTATAAATAAACTATAGTCTATTTCAATCTACGTGTAATGCCAGTTATTTGGATATAATATGAGTGGCCGTTGTACAGTGGGTTAACAGTATAATGATATTAACAAGGGTCCGAGGTTTTATAACCCCTGAGTCTGAATCTGAATTCATTCTCAAGTGTCTGATCGGTCAGATGCTTGAGAATTATCTCAGAGTCAAGTAAAGGGTTTTTACAGCCGAGGAGCAATGCGTATACCCGTGCAGTGTTATTTTAAATATCGATGTTATTTACAATACATTTGATATTTTATTGGCTTCACAAGGGTCTTCTTACTAGCATGACTTTCTTCCTCTTAAACAAGTTACCTCATGGATATTTGTGAAATAAATAATGAATAATGCATATTCATTATACTGATTTTTTTATAATGGCTGTAGTAGCTGGTTGATCTGGATCTTCACTGTTGGTACATCTCTATCAGCTATATATATAGGGTTAACCGTGTAACTACCAGTGACAAATGTGTAATTGTCTTTACAAACAGATGAGACCCCGGGTAACCTGGCGTCTCATCAGGATCAAAACTCTTTGATTTTGTGATTATGTTTTTGAAAGAGCACTGAAGGAATTTATAAAATTGAAGCAAAAACAAAATTTGCAGGTGAAAAGACGTGGAATTAAAAAGTAAAACGTGAAGTATGAGATACAGTTGAACTTCGATCTCTCGAACTCGGATAACCCGAACGCCTGAATAACTCCAAGTAAAAGTTCGGTCTTTCAAAAAATTACAATACAGAGATTTTCTAAAATGTATCACTACGCATATCTAGAAACGCATGTGGCATTGTAATGCAAGTCGAATGCAATGGAGCTTTCAGCATTACATTAGACTTGCATATTAGGAGCCTTCAGTATTACATTATACTTGCATTAAGCTGTGGAACTTGAAAAATTGTTCAGATTAGAAATGGGGCAACTCGAACTTCTGTTTTTTCGAAGTAATGTGTATGGTCCCTTGAAAGTCGAAATATCGAAGTTCAACCGTAAATGTCCAGGAAGAATGTGTCAACAAGGGACTATTGTCAGTCACTACTAAGTCACATGATAATTATGTGTTGATCACAAGGATGACACATTTACGCTCATATCAGGAAGACTTCTTACAAACTACATATAATAATAGCCATTGCACCCGGCAGAATGTTGTTAACAAATATGGTAAAAAATTACCTATTTAATTTTTACTTTGTTACTTCCGATCAATTGTCGTCTGCAAATATTGCCGCCTGCGTCAGTTCTAAAAATACAGTTTTCTTCCATTCATATTAAAAAGTGTCAAAGAGTTTTGACCCCACTGATATAAATGACTAATACATATTTATTTGCTGAACTTTTATATGGGCTTATGAACACCATTTGACTATGACATGAACTGTAGAATCAGAACTATAGTATTTCAAAAAGCAATCAGAGCAGACCCTGATCAGGCGGCTCCCGTAGAATAAGGCTGATCTTGGTCTACTATGTTTGCAACGGTGTCAAAAAGTGTTTATATCAGGTAAAGAGTTCAAACAGAATGAAAGTATGAGAGCTTCGAAGAGACCTTACTGCATTACGCTCTTCCTGCCTTAACCCTTCTCTTGCTGAATTTTAAAATACATTTCTCCTTCTTTACCCATGCCCTGTTGTATATAATTACATATATCTTCACTGTGTACACATATTTCGCTGTACAATCACTGCTGTAGAGTGCATTGGTTGCACAATCAACTTGTAAATAGTGCAGACCCTGATGAGACAGCTCCTGCAGGAGCTGTCTCATCTGGGTCTTCACTATTTACAGGTAGGGTTAAGATACCGTCTGTCAGAAAAAATCCAATAGAGAATTATAAAATGTAGATTATTTTGATTTTGTCATGGTACAAAGGTCTACTGCATATATCACTTTCTTAACTTCATTTAACTCCTTATCGACCCCTTTTAACGCTTTTGCAACCAGACTAGACCCAGATCAGACGATCCAGTTGTTTAATATTTCTGTCATTGCCAGAACATTCTGTGCTAAGATGTCATGAGTAATCATGAATTAAAGTACTAAGCCTTGATACGGGAAAGTTTTGTATACAAATTAGACCCGCACCAGCGCTGTCTGGTCAGTATCCACATTTCGATGGTGTTTACATGCATATGGAATATGTGTTGTTTTTCTAATTTTAGAATGGCATTCATCCACACTAGACACCACGCCGTTTGCATAAAGGTTGGACTGGTTGAGGTCCCTCAAGATTTAGCAAAAAATGTAGATCAAAGTTTGTCAAATCTTGAGGAAACCTTATTACATGGAACGGCTTACATTATCGTAACTGAGTGTAAAGAAAAGTCCCCTCTAATGCGACCACCAAAAATAGGTTTATTTCCTCAGTGGTAGAGGCAGGTGGTAGCTTAATGCAGGACGAAAGTAATGCAGAAAGCTCCTGTAGGAGGAGCTTTCTGCATTACTTTCACCCTGTATTAAGCACCCACCTGTTTATAAAGACAACCATGCTTATTCATTAAATGGTCGCATAAGAGGGTTTCTACTTTATAGTGTTCTATGGTGTGTAATCGTTTTGTGAAGTTTTCAGTGGTTTTTTGTATTCCCGTTCGGTTGGAATTTTTGAGAACTACATCATTTGTCTTGTTCTGGATTTATTCTCGGACGAGAAAAATGTAGTAATATTCACCCTATGACAAAGTAGCCTTGGATGTTTATAATTAACATGTGATGTAAGTATATATTCCAGTGACTCAAACACTGCCCACTGGCCATATACCACATTTCCACATCCTCGTGTGACTTCCGTGATTGATTCGGTGGAATCCAAACTTTAGTAAGTACGTGTATTGGCAAATCCTTATGACTGATTGTAACTATTTGATCACGTATAGATTAATCTGCGGTATATTTTAATACGTCTTCCTGCAAATATATTATTTAACCCTTACAGTGCTTACAATTTTCAAATGGAAGTTTCCAAAATTCAGGTCAAGCTTGGTTAATATTTAGGGATTTTTCTAAAGAAAAGTGAAACATGGCAATCAGTGTATACCCTGATGAGAGGGACAAAGGACATTAGTGACTCGTTTCCCGCACTGGAGTGTTGAAGGCCATAGGCCAAGATTGGTCTTTCATATTGTCATAATCACAAGTTTGTTATCTTGTTCCTCGCGCCACCAGCATGTGCTGAGTGATTCAATAGCATGTAAACTAGATGGTTCTCTAAACTGGATCCAATCTGTTTGCAGTTTAGCCAATTATAGTTTATATCTTTACTCCATAAATAGCCTTTCTATGCATTTGCAAACAAAGCAGACACAGATCAGACGGATCATGTAGGAGCTGTCTGATCACAGTCTGCTCTGTTTGCTTATGAAATGATATTGATTTGATTTTACAGCCAAACATCTATTGCCCAAACTTCCCGTGTCCATGTGCAATTGTTAAGATAAACCCAACCAATATTCCTGGTGTCATTATTTCTTACATGAATAGTCATGGAATAAAGAACAAGCACGAGCAGTACGTTAATTGGCCTTCACCGCACTGTTACATAGCCCTTAAAGACCTAGTGCCGATAAAAAAAACCAATAGAGAAGAGTTTGAGCGGACTGCACTTTCCATAGCAGAGTGAGATTTAACTCTTTCCCTGTTTAATATTCATGTAAGAGTAATGGCATCATGAATATTTATTTGCTGATTTTTTTTATAATGGCATATGTACAAAGGGTGTTTTTGCTCAGGCAGAAACCGTAGAATCATATCTAAATCATACTATAAACAAACAGGGCTGACCCTGATCAGACGGCTCAAGCCGTCTGAGCTGAGTCTATCCTGTTTTCAAATGCGTGAAAATGCGTAAATATGAAGGGGATGATTAATTAACCCTTAATTCAACCCTGTGCAAAAGCCGCATGTTCAGGGTTTACTCTGTTTGCTTTTGAAATAAAAGGGAAATAGAAGAAACGTGTTAACAAGACAAAGAAGGCGTTCCCATTTAGGAGTCTATACTTACTAAATCAATATGGGCAGTTTAAAAGTAGCTGATTTCGGAATGCACGGTGAACGTCATGTACACAATTTATCCTCCATTCATCTACTGTCAGCCTTAACTATTCTCGTGCTAACAGTGACCGGATCCGCATGTGCCAACAAATATATTCCAGATGAAACTCGGCGTCTTGTCTCAATCCAAGATGTTGGCAATTGTTTAAATTGTAAGTGGTTAAAATGGTACCAGCTACAAATTTAACACGTTCGCTACCAAATTTAGTCGTCTGCAACCTTTGTCGTCTGCTGCAGTTTTCATTTTTTTTTTTACATTTCTTCGTTTTTGTTACAAGAAATAGTCACAATAACAAACATTTTGGATCCTGATGAGATGTCGAGTTACTCGGCGTCTCATCTCGATCCAAACTGTTTGCACATGTGATTACAGAATCGATATTTGGCAGTGAAAGAGGTAAGCTGACATTATTCTTATCATGAGGGTTATAAAACTTGGTATGTATGTTCAATTATATTCAGTCATTCTTATGAAAATTGCCAATTTGAACCTATATCGAAAACGTGAACATGTGATACCAAATAAGCTGGGTTTTTTTTTCGATGTTTATATCTTTGCTGGACAACAAAATAGTACCGGCCTATGTCGAACAGTTACAAAACTACGAGAAACGCACTCCGAGTAAAAATTATTAATACAATAACATCGGGTCTTCGACATAAAACACTTCTTCAGTGTTTATTCGGCTTATAAGCAAGTGATTTATGTAATTATTGAGCAATTTTAAAACTCGTGGCTAGTATAGACTACAGTAAAATCTCTCTCTATAACGGCCACTAGATTGTGTTAATTACTTGGTATTTAGGGCATGTGGCTGCTTTTAGCAGACACCTGCCTTTAACACAAAATATTTGATATAATTTAGTGGTCGTTATAGAGAGGTTTTACTGTATCACTTTAACCGTGTCAATGTCGAGGTTTCAAAATGAAATAATCAAACAGTATTTAACTAATAACTATAGACTCCACTTAGTACGAAATGCTTAAACTTGCTAGACAATTTTGAATGATAAACAGTACAGATCCTGATCAGATGACTCCTCTAGGAGCTCTCTGATCTGGATCTGCACTGTTTGCAAATGTCAGTGCGCGCGTGTCCATTTTCAAAAGTTTAACCTTTTCCGCCATGAATACGCCTTTCTAAGCCTCTGTAAAAGTCACCTGTTGAAACCATTGTGATAAATAGAGCATTTGCTCCTATAGGAGCAAATGCTCTATTTATCACAATGGTTTATAAACTTCACACTTCTAAAATGTTCCTTTTCTCTAGTTAATGCTCCTTTTGGGTATATTTATTTAAAAGAGGTTGGATCTAAAATATAGCCTATGGAGGAATGGGTTAAATGATATCGATGTGGCATTGAATTGAATGTGGCCGTGTAATGTATACGATGCCGTGACAAGAACAAAATTGTTGTACTTCGGGTTTACAGTGAAACCTCGTGTACATTTTCCCTAACAATAAGGTAGAGGCCCTTGCAAACATTGTAGACCCAGATCAGACAGTTCCTGAGCTGTCTAATCAGGGTCTGCTCTATTTGCTTATAGAATTATATAGATCTGATCGTACAGTTTTTGTCTAAGCCTAAACTATTGAAAACTTTACATTATAAAAATTCAGTTAATGAATATTCATCAAATGACCTATTCAAGCATAAATATTAATTAGGGAAAAAAGCTTATCAAGCTACGTTTGTTTCTAGATCAAAGAGTAGATGGATTATACGTTCAAAGTTAGACAACTTGACATGTCATAAGTCAGGTTATTGTTAACGCTCTGACGAGTTGCCTCCCATCTTTCGAGTGGTTCTACTGCGCATCATTTTGTGACGCGTAATGTGTTGATTTACTTTTGACTGCCCGAACGATGAGTAACCTTTGAAAACAGTCTAGACCAGGATCGAATTTGCTTGTAAGTGCCCTTTTAGGGACGCTATTTATAAATGGATTAACAACATGTATTTAGGAGTCTTTAAAAGCAAGCGGTTGCTGAATGCAGGGGAAAAGTAATACAGAAAGTTCTTATAGGAGCGCCTGTATTAAACTTAACATCTCCATGTATATTAGTTGTAATGGTCGTTTAACACATTGTCTAACATTTGCCAACAGTTTTGCTCCTTATGAGACGCCGAGTAACTCAACATCTTATCAGGATCCAATCTGCTTGACACCATGTCCATGAACCAATCAGTATCCAGACTCCAGGCCCCGTGTTCACAAAAAATATAAAATATTATAAAACTTTTTAGTTGAGTCTGAGTTCGTTCTCAAGCTTTTGATTGGTCAGATTTGAGTTCTCAAGCTTTTGATTGGTCAGATTTGAGCCAAAGGCTCAAATCTGACGAATCAAAAACTTGAGAACGAACTCAGACTCAACTAAAAGTTTTATAAGCATGAACCCTGATATCAGTGAAATGTTCAGCAAATCAGAGATAGGGCAGACAGTATTTCTTTCAGCACGAAGATGGCGAAAACAATATGCAGTAGACAACAAGTGGCTAACACAATATGCATTAGATGATCAGTGGCTAACACAATATGCATTAGATAACCAGTAGCTAAAACGATATACAGTAGATAACCAGTGGCTAAAACAACACGCAGTAGATAACCAGTGGCTATAACAATATGCAGTAGATAACCAGTGGCTAAACAATATGCTGTAGGTAACCAGTGGCTAAAACAACACGCAGTAGATAACCAGTGGATAAATTAATATGCATTAGACAACCAGTGGCTAAAACGATATACAGTAGATAACCAGTGGCTATAACAATATGCAGTAGATAACCCGTGGCTAAATTAATATGCATTAGATAACCAGTGGCTGAAACAATATGCAGTAGGTAACCAGTGGCTGAAACAATATACAGTAGATAACCAGTGGCTAAAACAATATACAGTAGATAACCAGTGGCTAAAACAACATGCAGTAGATAACCAGTGGCTATAACTAGTGGCTAAAACAACATGCAGTAGATAACCAGTGGCTATAACTAGTGGCTAAAACAACATGCTGTAGATAACCAGTGGCTAAAACAACATGCAGTAGATAACCAGTGGCTATAACTAGTGGCTAAAACAATATGCATTAGATAAACAGTGGCTAAAACGGTATGCATTAGATAACCAGTGGCTAAATTAATACGCATTAGATAACCAGTGGCTAAAACGATATACAGTAGATAACCAGTGGCTAAATTAATATGCATTAGACAACCAGTGGCTAAAACGATATGCATTAGATAACCAGTGGATAAAACAATATGCAGTAGATAACCAGTGGCTAAAACAACATGCAGTAGATAACCCGTGGCTAAATTAATATGCATTAGATAACCAGTGGCTGAAACAATATGCTGTAGGTAACCAGTGGCTGAAACAATATACAGTAGATAACCAGTGGCTAAAACAATATACAGTAGATAACCAGTGGCTAAAACAATATACAGTAGATAACCAGTGGCTAAAACAATATACAGTAGATAACCAGTGGCTAAACAATATGCTGTAGGTAACCAGTGGCTAAAACAATATACAGTAGATAACCAGTGGCTAAATTAATATGCATTAGACAACCAGTGGCTAAAACGATATGCATTAGATAACCAGTGGCTAAAACAATACGCATTAGATAACCAGTGGCTAAAACGATATACAGTAGATAACCAGTGGATAAAACAATATGCAGTAGATAACCAGTGGCTATAACCAGTGGCTATAACAATATGCAGTAGACAACCAGTGGCCAAACAATATATAGTAGGTAACCAGTGGCTAAAACAACATGCAGTAGATAACCAGTGGCTATAACAATATACAGTAGATAACCAGTGGCTATAACAATATACAGTGGCCAAACAATATATAGTAGATAACCAGTGGCTAAAACAACATGCAGTAGATAACCAGTGGCTATAACAATATACAGTGGCCAAACAATATATAGTAGGTAACCAGTGGCTAAAACAACATGCAGTAGATAACCAGTGGCTATAACAATATACAGTAGATAACCAGTGGCTAAAACAATATACAGTAGATAACCAGTGGCTAAAACAATATACAGTGGCCAAACAATATATAGTAGGTAACCAGTGGCTAAAACAACATGCAGTAGATAACCAGTGGCTATAACAATATACAGTAGATAACCAGTGGCTATAACAATATACAGTAGATAACCAGTGGCTATAACAATATACAGTAGATAACCAGTGGCTAAAACAATATACAGTGGCCAAACAATATATAGTAGATAACCAGTGGCTAAAACAATATACAGTGGCCAAACAATATATAGTAGGTAACCAGTGGCTAAAACAACATGCAGTAGATAACCAGTGGCTATAACAATATACAGTAGATAACCAGTGGCTAAAACAATATACAGTAGAAAACCAGTGGCTAAAACAATATACAGTAGATAACCAGTGGCTAAAACAATATATAGTAGATAACCAGTGGCTAAAACATTTAGGCGTCTTTTGGAAGCCGACGTGGGATGAGCACTGTCTCTAAAAATATCATCGTCGAAGAGGAAAGAAAATGTAGAAATAAAGATACGTGCTCACCGTCTCTATATTTAACCCTACTATCGTTTTCATCGATTCAGAAAAACCTGTAATTTAACACGAAAACCTACGTTTGAAACTTTTTAAGACCAGTTTCTTTCAAATGGATGGGCACTCTATCAAAAACAACAAAGTGTCTTTTTTTATATTTCAGGGCGTGCAGGCACTATTTTATTTTAATAACAAGCTGTGTTGATCCTGATAAGAGGGTTTCCCTAGGAGCCCACTGATCTGGGTATACCCTGTTTGATAATACCAGTTCACTCCTTTCCCGTCTTTTCCATGGTCTTGCAACAATATCACTATTTTATGCACCCCGTTTATGCAGTTTATGTGTTCGTGTGAACAAGTCAATGTGTGGATGTTCAAGTTATTTCCCTTTAACCGTCCCCTTCATTCATGACCTGATTTGAATTTGATTTTGTATTTCGTGAAAATATGAAGTGACACTACAACCTATCTACTGTAATCATTCAAACGAATTCTAATTATGGGTCTTTATGGCAGACAGGTGGTAGCTTAATGCAGGATTAAAGTATGTCAGAAAGCTCACATAGGAGATTTCTGTCATACTTTCATTCATTCTCCATTAAGCAGCCACCTGTTATAAAGATAGTAATGTCACTACTGTGTATCTATTAAGAGGTCGAAAAAGAAATTCCCTACTGTAATTTGATTGAACACCGTCAGTTTCTGTCATCTGATAATGATCTACACTATTTATATATGACTATACCTTTGCCAGGTTGAATACTGCATTTGTTATGTTTATCCCGCTATTCCCGACTTGATCCACGTTTGTAAACCGGTAGATCGACATAAGACGTCGAGTTACTCGGCGGTTCATCAGGATCCAAGATGTTTGACACTTGATCCAAGTTTGTAAACCGATAGATCGAGATAAGACGCCGAGTAACTCGGCGGTTCATCAGGATCCAAGCTGTTTGACACGTCCTCAATAGTTTTCAAATGTTTGATCGAATCGGAAGAAGTCAAAATTCCACAATATTCGAAATTTAGGAGACATGAAATGTAAATACACGAAATGCTAGTTAAGTCTATTCCTGTTGAATATTCATGCAAAAATACATGTATAATCACATCATGCATATTTATTAGATGATATTTCTAAAATGGCATACGTACACGTGATGATTTTTTGTTATTGGTAATAACTAAAGAGTCAGATCTGTAAATCAAACAGAGCAGTCTCTGTCCTACTATAGAAGACGTTTGATCTGGGTCTACTCTGTTTGCAAAGGCGTGAAAATGCGTTTACATGATGGAAATGGTCAATTTATTTTCTTACAAGTTCCTTTTGTTACCTGTGTAACTGGAAAAAAATTTCGTACTAGCAAGCAAGTAATTTTCTATAACTGGATCATTGTCACAAACAAAATCGTGTATACACTTCAAGAAATGGGTGTACAATAGAATCTTTCCTGATCAGTCATTCAATTATTGAGCATATGGGTGTTAAAAAGCTAGTGGTTGCTTAATGCGGGCACAATTAATGCAGAAAGCTCTCATTTAGCTACCCCTTGCCTTACATACCCACATTTTTATGGCTACTGTAAATGTAATGAACCAGAAGAAATGATAAAAGATACAAATAGTCAGTTTTTATCCAGTATATTCCATGACCCAACTGGCATTTGCACGTAACCTGGATCCAGATGATGACTGGCATTTGAACGTAACCTGGATCCAGATAATGACTGGCATTTGCCCGTAGCTTTCTGCATTACTTTCATCCTGCAATAAGCTACCATCTGCTTTTAAATACACATACGTTATCGCTTTAGAGGAGTTTTACTACACATATTCATGTATCTGTCATTATAATAAAGACGGTTCTGAGGTATCATATGCAAACAGTTTGAATCCAGATACATGTAAGACGCAGATTAACATCTCATCAGGATCTAAAATGTTTGACTCACTGGTCATATTATTTAAAAAGAAAGGGAAAGACCCACTCTAAAACCTGAATCAGACGTAGACGACAGACAATGTATCAAGTGGAAAAGGTACCTGGTAGGTTATGGGTCAATTGTTACATGTCACTGTTTGATAATACCAGTTCAGTCCTTTCCCGTCAAAAGATTAGACCAATGGCCCTAAAACAATATCACTATTTTATGCATCCCCATTTATGCATTTCACATGTTCTTTTGAAGCAGTCATTGTGCGGATGTTCAAGTTATTTCCCTTTAACCGTCCTTTCATTCATGACTTGATTTACACGTGGGTGTGTATTACGTGTAAAATATTACAGATACTACGAATAACCTCTCTACAGTAAACATTAACCCTTTCGGTGCCAAATTTCTAATTGTCGTCTGCAATCCAAGTTTGTTAAATCATTCAGTAAAATAAGGAAATGAGATAAATAAATGGAAATTTCAAAGGAACAAAGCACATATATAGAAATAGAGATTGAGACAAATAGTGAAGTCCCTGATCAGACGCCGCCTTGAAAAGGCGGCGTCTGATCTGGGACTGCACTATTTGTCGTGGTGAATAAAGGCGAAATTGGCGGTGAAAGGGTTAAAAAGAAGTCTAATTCTGCCTCTTTAAGGCAGACAGAAGGTAGCTGAATGCATGGCAAACGTAATGCAGAAACTTTCTATATGAGCTTTCTGCATACTGTTGGACTGCCTTACATACCCGCAACTAATTCTCTTTTTTGATGGGCATTTAAGGCATGTTCTACTGAAAATGTAATGAACCAGAAGAAATGATAAACGATACCAATAGTCAGCCATTATCTAGTATATACCATGACTTGACATACATTTGCACATAACCTGGACACAGATAATAACTGACATTTGCACGTATTTTGTTCCCCGATTATGACTGGTAATTGCACGTAGTTCGGACTTAGATGATAACTAGTATTTGAACATAACTTGGACCCAGAAAAGATACCGGATAACCCTGTATCCGATTAGGACCCAAAATGTTAGACTATCAGCGATAATAAGTCGTCTAATTCTGTATATTACGTCATACATTAACCCTTCGCTTGCTATTCACTTCAATATACGTACCTGTAAATAGTGAAGCCCCAGATGAGACAGCTCCTCCAGGAGCTGTCTCACCAGGGTCTGCACTATTTACAAATTGATTGTGCAACCAGTGCACTCCACAGCAGTGATTGCACAGCGAAATACTTGTACACAGTGAAGATATATGTATTTATACAACAGGGCATTGGTAAAGAAGGAGACCTGTATTTTAAAATTCAGCAAGCGAAGGGTTAAGCTACCATGCTACGTGTTTATTTATAAATTTGTCGCTAAAGAGAGGTTTTACAGTATAGGTTTAATGTATAGTTTTACGCATTTGTAATTATCATGAAGATGGATCTGAGATATCAAATCATTCATATGCAAACGATTTGAATTCAGATGGGAGTCTGAGTAAGGTCTCATCAGGATTCGAACTGATTGACACTAAGGGATTTGTTTATAAAGAAGATGAATAAATACATCCACTCTAAAACCTGATGGGGACAAGAATGTAGCAAGTGGAAAAGGTGCCTATAAGATAATTGGTGAATGGAGCACAAACCAATTACTGCACATACTTAATTCTCTGAGAGGCATTCAAGACTGATATTTAGCCAATCTCATGAAGTTTTATTTGTAATAGTTTCAAACATTATCATTACCTCAAACTCCTGTTTAGTTAAAAACAAATTACACGACAATTCTTGGAAAAGCTGATTTAAAAAAATAAAAAATATGCACGAGTTCTTGGATTTAGAAGTCGTTTTACCCTTTACTTCATGAACATTTATGACCTCGTGCATTTGAATTAACACATTACCCCCTAGTGACGCATTTTTTCGCATCTATAAAAATCACTTCGTGAAACCATTGTGATAAATAGAGCATTTGCTCCTATAGGAGCAAATGCTCTATTTATCACAATGGTTTCAAACTACAAAATTCTATTTTTTCCTTTCCTCTAGTTAATACTCCTTTCCGGTAGATACATTCAAAGAGGTTGGGTCTAAAAATAGCCTATGGGAGAATGAGTTAAATGGGTAATTTATAACTGCATGTGAAACACGAGACAGTTTCGTCATGGCAGAAACTGGAGAACTAGATTCATATTACATGCCATAAGTATACAGAGCAGACTCTCATCACCCTGATTTAAGTTTACTGTGTTTGCAAGGCGTTGAAATGTGTATTTGTGGGCTAAAGTGATAAGTATGTTTAGTGTCCGCTTTATTCTTACCCTATCAATCAAGACCTGGTTTGCATTTGCCAACAGTTGGATCTAGATCAGACATAGACGCAAGGCATAGATAAGGTGCTTTAATTAAACATTTTAGTGGATATCTCCTTTAATTCTCCACTAAACCCTATGGTGTAACCAGTCTTTATAATCATATCTCTTCGAGGTGATTCTACAGATATAATGTTGAATGGAGAAATGACGATTTGACCATTTACTCCACGAATACGTCTTTCTACGCCTTTTCAAACAGAGTAGACCCAGCTCAGACGGCTCCTATAGTTTGCTTATGATACAATATAAATATGATTCTACCGTTTCTGCCATGGCCAATCATTCTTGTGTTCATGTGCAAATGCGTAAATGTGTCTATATAGGTAAAGTTTACAGGGTATTTTACAATAGTAACATTATATCAAACCATAAATTCATTCTGCTTTTGGTCATGTAATAATCGTTATTTGCCACCTTGTACTGTTGGGCCCATGGCCTTTGTAATTAATAAAATATATATCTATATCAGCTATAAAAAGATTACACGTCAGGTTTTGGACTATTCCTTGAAAAGCTAAATAAAAGTAGACCATATACATGTGTATGAGTTCTTGGAAACTAATTTAACCACAGATATACAATATTCCCGGAGAACACTGGCTTGCTGAAACTGCTATCTGTGTTTTCAAGTGTTTCTTTATCCCATCCCTAATTGACACCTTTTGACACCTCAGTAAATATCACTTTTTGAAACCATTATGATAGAAAGAACATTTGCTCCATAGGAACACGTACTCTTTTTATCAAAACGGTTTCAAAACTACACAATTCTCAAGCATTACTTATTTTAGTAAATGCTACTTTTCAGTACATTTATTGAATGAGGTTGCGTCTAAAATAGCCTATGAAGTAATTGGTTATGGTGTGATGAATTTAGAACAAGCTCCTTCGTCAATTAACTCTTACTCTGTCAATTACGTATTACGGGGTTAAGAGCAAGGGAAAACATGATTATAACATCAAACAGTTGG
Organism: Azorinus chamasolen; assembly: GCA_963576725.1. Classification (NCBI taxonomy): domain Eukaryota; kingdom Metazoa; phylum Mollusca; class Bivalvia; order Cardiida; family Solecurtidae; genus Azorinus; species Azorinus chamasolen. The sequence continues at coordinate 56,470,983 of OY755247.1, forward strand.
GATCCTGATGAGATCCTGAGCAATTCGGCGTCTCATCAGTATCCAAACTATTTGCAAAAGTAATCACAGATTCTCCATCAACAGCGAAAAAAATGACACCAGACGAGCGTTCAGCTTTCGGAGTTCAATACCTAACAACTTGAACTGAAACAATATAGTGCATACATTAAAACTAGGAAACAAAATATATAAACATGGTTGTCTTTAAAAGCAGGTGGTTGTTTAATACAGGATGACAGAAAGCTGCTGCAAAACTTTCGTCCTAACATCTGTCTCTCGTTTTGCTCAGACTCGAACGGAATAAATTAACCTCAATCCCGCTAGCCGTGGGAGAGTTTTGTAGAATACATCATATTTATGCAAACTCTTTTTAACATCATGTGGTGACTTTGAAAGACAAATATTATGTTTATGCTGAAGACGAGGATGAAATCTAATTTAAGAGTACTTGATCATTTGAAGCGTTTACAATTTGCTGAGATACAACAGAGCCATGCACTGTTGTATTAATAGGGACAAGCAATCTTTAACCCATTACATCATAGGCTATGTTTAGTTCCAACCCCCTTGAACATATCTAGCGTCCGTAAAGGAGCAGTTACTGAGAAAGAGATGAATCATTTCCCTCATAATTGTGTAGTTTTTAAACCATTATGATAAATAGAGCACTTGCTCTTATGGGACAAATGCCCTATTTATCTCACTGGTTTCAGAAAGTAACTTTTAGAGAGACGTCAATAGGTAATGGGAATGGGTTAAGGGAATGGACTAAAACATTGCCAGCGGGTAATTCAGGTGCATCTGACACTTTCATTCGTTTTCCTGCTACATTTTTCATACTGCTTCCTTTATATATTTGGGTGTGATTAAAACAAAAAAGGAAAATCATATATGAACATTGAATCAGACGACAACTTTTGCAGACGAGTTCACATGACAATAAATAGTTAACCTTTCAAGTCAAATCAAGTCTTTGGACATTGCAGGTAGTGTAGATGTCACCATTAAAGCAAACAGAAATACATTGTACAAACGAGACAGCTGATCTTGATCTATATTGTTAACAATACTGCTTCTTGCACTGTACATGTCTTCTTAGAGAGTTTAAATTAAACACTGGTTTTGTTATAATACATCATTGTTTACTAACAGTGCTGTTTGTCGATACGCATTTCGTGGAAACTTTTTATTATAAACAAGGAAATGACCAAATATGGCGAACGTTTTATAAATAAGCCCTTAACCCTTTCGCTGCCAATGCGACTACCTATCAAAACAGTTTGGATCCAGATGAGACGCCGAGTAACTCGGCGTCTCATCAGGATCCAAACTGTTTGTTACTGTTACTATGTTTTTGAAACAAAAATGAAGAAAATCAAAAGAATGAAAATTTGTAGCAGACGACAAAGTTAGCAGACGACAGAGTTTGGCAGCGAAAGGGTTAGCGCTTATGCTTCCAGGTTTACTTGTCTGTAAATGTTTCATGTGCTACAAGTTTCATTACTTTCTATCAAATTCCTTTACCCTTTACTCCATGAATATTTATGTAAGAAATAGTGATGTCAAGAACATTAATTAGATTTATTATTATAATAGCACATAAACAAAGGAAGTTTAGGCCATGGCAGAAACTGTAGAATCATTTATATTTATATTGTAAGCAAACATAGCAGACGCTGATTAGACGGCTCCTGAAAGAGCCGTCTGATCTTGGTCTGCTCTGTTTGCAAAGACATAGAAAGGCGTATTCATTGAGTAAAGGGTTAAAAGAAACTCGTTAAAATTATCTAACAGTTTAAATCCAGTTACAGTAAAACCTCTCTATAACGACCACTAAATTACACCAAGTATTTTGTGTTAAAGATGATGAAACAAACCTGTTTTGTCCTTGTTATTATCAGTCTTTGGGGTTTGGGTTTGGTTGCGAAATAACGAGTTGAACCTCTCTTTTGGGGCATTTGCAAACAAAGAAGATCCAGATCAGACACCTCCCATGGGAGCTGTCTTATCAGGACCTGCTCTGTTTTCTTATATGTCACAAATTTTACTATCGTCTGTCATGACAAACCTTTAATCATTATATCTTTATATAAGAATGGAATTGAAACTTGATGACTTCAGGATTAAGCAAATGATTTTCATTCAGCCATGAACTTCGAGCCCTAATTTGCATGCACTTTTGATCATGTTTAGTATCTGATGTAATCAATAAACCTTGTGCATGGTATAGGTTTGTGATACACATTGTGCATGCTATAGGTTTGTGATACACATTGTGCATGCTATAGGTTTGTGATACACATTGCATGTGGTTTGGAGCCAGATAAGACACCGAGTAACACGATATTTCATCTGGGTCCGAACTATTTTATTTGACACTCTGACCTTTGACACTTTACTCCATTAATATTATGTAAGAAATAATTACTTTTGAATTTATAACCAGGGGATATTAGTGCATGGGAGAAAATATCGAATTATATAATTTTTATGTATATCTTTATAAACAAACAGAGCAGACCCTATTCAGGCATCTCCTACAAGAGCTGGCTGGTCTAAGTCTAGTCTATTTGCAAAACGTAAAAACGCGGGCATGTGGAGTGAAGGGTCAAGAAGTGAAATTGGAGGGCTTTTGAATTGGTTTAAACGACATTTTCTGCAGACAAAATTTGCTCAGCAGGCTAGAGGTTGTTTCACTAAATCTGATCAATCAGATGCTTGAGAATGATCTCAGATTCAAGCAAAAAGTACTATAAGTTATAACCTTAGAGCCTTAGACAGTATACATTAACTATTTCCATGCTAGGGGGACCCTCTCACCATTATGACCTATGCAAACAGTTTGGATCAAGATCAGATCCACAAACGAAGGTTGATCTAAGATCCAAACCGTTTGACGGGCGTTTGTCACTCAGATTCAACGTCTGAAAGAATAATAGAAAGAACATCAATAGCGTTGTAAATATTGCAGACGACAATTGAGCAGTCGACAAAAAAGAGCTAATTCTCATCAATCACCACGTTTAACTATTTCGCTGCAAAACAGTTTGGCTCCAGATGAGACGCCAAGTAAGTCGGTGTTTCGTCAATACTGTGAAAAATACTGAAGGGAAGACACATTTAACAAACGATAATAAATTTTGCAGACGACATTGTCACGACAATGTGTGGCGGTGTATGTATGGTTTCTACGCTGATAAATGACCGAATTTCCCGATCCATTGACGTGCTTCATTTATTTTTCTTTGTTGCAGTACTTGCCGACTGCTACATTTGTCTTCATTTTTTATTAAATATGGAAAAATAGTCAAACAGGGAGAGCCACACACGGAATGACACCGCATCAAACACGATCTAACGAGAAACGGTAAAGCCACAATATATATAGGTAATGGGTGTACGGGCTCACTCGCTCTGCTCGCGATCCCGTACCCGCTTCGCTCCCCATTACCTATATATATAAATTGCATAAAATTGCTTAAAAACAGTAAGCTACAGAAAACTGTAAAATACCTAAAAACTAAAAAAACAAGAGAAAAACCTACTAAAAACCCCCACTTTACTTAAGCATTACTAAAGCTTTACTTAAGCATTACTTAAGTATTACTTAAGCATACACAATATGTCACTACTTCAGGACACAACAAATTTTTTTCCTCCGCCACCACGAGGAAATTTTTTTTTAAAAAAAAAAACCTTTAAAAATGAAGCAACCAACGGCGCCGTTATATCCTGAATTACCAGTAGAGGATGGACAAAATTATAGATTACAAAAAATATCAGAGATTGAAAGAATATTAATTAATGAAAGAGATACAAGAAAATCATTACGAAAAAAATATAAACGAGGAATAAATATTACTGAAGGGGTTGATACCACATTAATATCAACTAGTATTATTTTAGCAGGAATTGGAGTAGCAGTTCCTATTCTGTTACCATTACAAATAGTGGCTGTAGCATGTGGAGGAATTGGTGTATGTGTTAAAATAATAAGAAGAAAATTAATGACAAAAGCACAAAAACATTGTAATGTTAAAATGATAGCAGAAAGTAAATTAAATAGTATTAGAGATATTATTTCTAAATCTCTTCAAGATGGAGAAATAAGCCCTGAAGAATTTAAATTAGTTTTAACTGAAATGGAAAAATATTCTAAACTTAAAGAAGAAATCAGATCAATAAAAAAATCAGACCTAGGGAAATCAGGTTCAGGAATAACTGAAGATGAAAAAAAAAAATTAATCGAGAAGGTAAAAGAAGATATGTTAAACAGTTTAAAAACAGCATAATTTATACAATTAATAATAATTATGTTACTAATAATTATAGATATGAAAATTCACCACCAATTTATTCCGAATAAAAATGGCTGAAGGCGGATTTGTTGATTATAATGAACCAGTTTATCACGAAGACTTTGAAGATGATGTTTATAATGATGATAATGATATGATTGCAGATGATGAATTTAACAGAATCATACAAAACCAATCCGCTCATATCGAAGATATTAATGATGTAGATACAAGAACAAAATTAATAGTGGAACAGAAACAATCAATAGTTAAAAGATATTACGAGATGATAAAAGAAAAATATGGATTAGAACCGATTCGTGAAGATCCCACAAACTTTGAACTTGGCCCCGATAATAAAACATTATTTTTAAAGGTTGGAGATAAAGAAATTAGAATCACATCCAAAAGAGGAGGTTTTATTGCTTTGAGTACTCTGGCAGGACAAATTGGTGTAGGTGGAGTTAAAGATTTATTAAATTTACCAAATTATAACAGTACACTAAAATTATCTACCAAAGCTGTTGCAGCTTTACAAAATATGGAATATAATCTTCCTAATGTACAAAATATACCGATGGAAGACTTAGCTAATACTTCCGGAACAATTATTGATGAAATGCAAACAACATTAAATGTTTTAGAACGAGATATGGCAACAGAATTAAATAATTTAAAACAAGATATAGAAACAACTAGACCATATGTTTCAGAACGAGAAACACAAACGCCTATGACTATTAGAGAATGGGATGGTATTACGAAAGCTATGAAAACAACAAAAGAAGAGATTGCAAATCAATTAGCAAAACTGAACGAAACAAATAAACATATAGCAAGAGAAAAAGAAAAATTAGAACAGGCTAAAGAAAATAATAATGAATTTCAAATAGAAAGGATAAGTAATCGAATAAGAGAATTGGAAGGCGAGAGAAGTGCTAGATTAGAAGCAATTAACATTAATAAAGAAAAAATACGTAGTCAAGTAAATAGAATAAAAGAAACCATCAATAAAATATTGAGAGAAGACACGACATTAGCCGAAAGAATAAAAACATTATTCAGAGAACAAGGAATTACAATTGTTAGTGTTTTAACCGCTTTTGGAATGGTTATTGGTCTTATTGTTGAAACCGTTATACCCAGTGGAGGAGGAGGATCTATAACACCAAAACCTCCACCAAAAGGTGATGGTGTGAAAGATTGGATAAAAAAACAATTAGATAATATTGGTAAATTATTAGCTAAATTAGCTGGTAAAGCAGCAGCGGCATTACCAGGTATAATAGGGGCTATCGTATCATGGTTATTATCCGCAACAGGTAAAGTTGTTAATTGGCTCGCTAATAATCTATGGGTTTTATTAGTTTTAGTTATCGGATTATTATTTACGGCGGCGAAAGAGTATCTTAACTATAAAAAAATAAAAACGTAAGACCTACCGCTATACTTCCTACTATTATTGCTGTTTTATTATCTACATGTTCAATATTTTTGGAAGTTGATGATTTAGAAACATGTTCCGCTTTAGCCCCAATATTTTTGATATATGAATTAACTTGAACTGGTTGCGATCGGAGGGAGCTTACAGCAGTCGACCGTTTAGTCGTTGTTCCTTTCAAATCTACATTTTGTCTCGGTGGAATAGGTTTAATATTAACGTCATTATTTAAACCGAGTTCTTGTTGGTCCGTTGCAACAACGATTTCATTATTATAATCTTGAATTGTTCCTATTCGTAATTCCATATTACTCGGAGACATATACAAGTCTATTCCATATACAAAATCAACTTTACTTTTAGCATATTTTAATGTGTTTTGATATCTCGTAATTTGACTCGGTAAATCTAGGGGGCTATTGATAGCATCCTCAACATTTGCTAAGAATTGTTTTTGGGCGTCAAAAGCTGTTCCTATTCCAAGTATGTTCGTTCTCGTTTGAGATTGAGAACCGAGGATAGCCCAACAATAGGTTCTTATAGACTCGTTTATACGTTGAACACCCGCTTGTGTAAAACCTTTTGATGTATCAAGAATAAAAGTAGTCCAAGCATCTTTAACACCATCATCTTGTTGAAGATAATCTATGTGAACTTTCTTAGGAGGTCATAATGACATGATGTAACACCACAATGTCTATCCCCCGGTACTTCGGCTCCGAATGTCATCTTAGTTAAATCAAGAACAGCCACTTTATTATCAGTAGTATGTTTACTAGAATTATCGTGCCTAAAATCTGTTCGTGTCCAGGCTACATGACCACTAGTATATACATCTCCGAGACCATCACCATTTGGATATAACTTTTGTCGCCAGTCTGCGCTAGGATCTACATTAAATTCTTTACATATACGTTCATACGCTTCACGGTCATAACTATTGTTAAAAGCATTCCAGCTTTCGTCTTGTGGTAGAGCGATACCTAATTCAAAGAGTATCCGTCTTGTTTGATAATAAACATGAAAATTGAATAGAGAAGAAATCAACCAATTTAAACTCCCTTTGGTCGAATCTTTATTTAATAAATGATCTTCATAACTTACACCACAACCCGTAGTAGCGCACCATATTGCAAAGTTAATGGAAAAGTAGTAAAGTCAAGCAGGCAAAGCCACATGCAAGACGCAACCACCACCAAAACACCGATAGACAGCATGACACACACACACACACAACCACACACCCAAACGCACACGCACACACACATACGAAATGAACACAGAGAACACCAAAAGACACACAAGAAACAGGGACAAACGTTCCACAACATGAACAAACCACAAGCACAAAGACGCAAGGCAAACAAAAGTTGATTTTGATAGAATAAAAACCAGTCTGTGTTCCATCGTTGTACTATAACATCTGATGCTACGTGCGGTAATTTGTATTTTTTAAATAAATCTAGGAAATTTGCATTGAAACTTTTTCCATCTGATGTAATAACGATGGACTGTTTCGTGAGGGTAATAATCTTTTTTTTGTACACACCCCCATGGGTATATTGTGCTTCATTATTGTACTTGAAGGGATTTGGGATTGACATTTTAAAACATTAAAAAAAGCAAACTAAAAAAAAATGTATCATACAATTTCAAATATTGATAAAACTATTAACTTACAACAATATATTGATAATAGAAATGGAGATAAATATATTGGATTGAAAAGTATTACGTACGGTGTAGGTTGGTATAATATTGTTAATGAAATTGCACTAAAGTCGGGCGAGAGACCTATTCAAATTCCAGATGGTTATTATAGTTTTCAACAATTATCGGATTTTTTAAAAACTTATAATATTACGTTAACGGTTAACGAAACTAACGGAATAGCGTCGTTAATTACTAATCATGATTTGAGATTTGTAAAAAATAATGACTTTCACCTTGTATTAAATTTAAGCGTTATATTAGGATTTGATAAATGGATATTTGCCGCTAATGAAACACACGTTGGCGAGAGAAATATAGATTTTGCTATCTATAAATCGTTGTATCTTTATTTGGAACAAGTTAGTACTTCTCATAATTATCTTGATGGTATGCCGAGTACCTTGTTAGCGGTTATTCCAGTTGAGAATAAAGAATTTGGTGAGATAACAACGATGAGACTGGAGAATCCTGAATACAAACGGTTAATTAATAGCTGTATAACTGAATTAAAATTAGAAATAAGGGACGAGAATAATAAAAAAATAAATAATCATCTACCAGTTAATTGTGTTTTAGAGTTAAAAACTCTCTAATAAAATGAGTATATTTGGAACTAAAAAAATAATATATAAAGGTGTTAGTTCTAATAATTCAGAACTTAAAAAAGAAATTAATCATGTGAGGAACGTTTTAGTTCCGCAGTTATCTAATAGACAACACGCCGAAAATTTAGCGTTGAAAGAAGAAATTAATAAATTTAGGGGCGTAGTTCCACAAATATATAATAAACAACACACCGATAATTTAGCGTTGAAAGAAGAAATTACTAAATTGAGGGATAGTATTAGTTCAAAGAAGACAATAAGCATATGCGCCGAAAGTAAGGGTTCATTAAAGGATGGAAAAGTATTTAGTTTCGGTAATGCCGGTAGAGAAGAAGAGGTTGGTTACGTGGCGGGAAGGACCGGTTGGATATTGGGGTTAGGATTATCAAGTAAAAGAACGGACAATGATAATGTAGCCATTGCGGTATCTATTAATGGAATTGAACAACTGAAATATGGCGTGTCTTTGGGTATTTTTCCGAGCGCCGCGGCACGTTTCGCTATACCGTTACAGATTGAAGCTCTCGATGTAATCAATTTCGTTTCTAAAACAGATAATTCTACATGCGTTAATACAGTGGCGTCAATGATAATTGAATTATCGTACTAAAAAAAACCCTTAAAAATGTCGGCCTACGGAGAAAAATTAAACCCCTACAGAAAAATAAGAGAACCGAGAGGTGTAAAAGGAATTAGACAGAGCGTCGTAATAACTAATAATCCTTCAACTATTGATCAGAATCAACAGTTATTAGTGAGATTCCCTAACCTAGGGGATAATGATGTTATTGTTCCTGGAACAGTTAGATTAGCATTTGAAATTGAACTTAAATCTAAGGATGCAAATTCAACTATATATCAAAATATAGGAAGATCAATAATTAAAAAAACAACCATTCGTATAAGCGGAAATGAAGTTATGTCAATCGATGATAGCGATATTTATCATTGTTATGTTGATTTATGGAAAACGCCTACCGAACGCGCAAACATGGCTTATCAAGGTCTAGGTAAAATTAATATGTTAAAACACAGAGTTGGAGCGGGAAATGCTGGTGCAGACAAAGAAGACGAAGCTATAGCTGACGCGTATAAAAATAGATTTTGTATTCCACTCGACTTTGAACTATTAGAAACGCATATACCATTTTATCAGTCTGGTCTCGGTGATAGACTCGAGTATGAACTTACTTTCAACGATTATAATAAAGTTATTAACTCTAACGATAAAGATGCGAGTTATAAAATAAGTAATATTTGTTTAGAATTCGATATGGTTTCCGACACCGAATTAGCTAGACAGATAAGACAACAAGTTTCCGGTAAAATGGTAATTTTGTACGATAGAATACTAAGACATAGAAAAATAACTAAAAATAAATCTGATACGCTATGGAATATAAATTTAAATGTTCCAGCGAGAAGTATGAAAGGAATTCTGATGTTGTTCGAAGACCCTGAAAGATCGAACACCGAAACTTATTTCAATCCTAAAATAACAAAAGTAGAGATTACGATAGAAGGAGTTCCGAATCAACTATACAGTCAAGGAATGAAAGCTTATCAACAATGGGATGAAATTAATAAATTTTTTGCTATGAATTCTAAACGAAATAAAATAACAAATTTAGTTTTTAAAGATGCGGTCTTCACTAATACGACATTAGAAAAATATCTTACCAGTAATTATGCGTTATGGCTTGATTTACGCACAACGGATGATAACTCACTACACGGTTCGGGAAGACGAATTGAGAATGGATCTGAAGGAATTACAATTCAAATAACGAAAGAAGCAGGAGAAGATGAAACAATAAATGTTTATCTATTTGTTATACAAGACGCACAAATTAATTTTGAAGATGGTAGATTTAAAGAAGTTGTTTATTAAATGAACTGAAAACTAACGTAAAGTGGAACGTCGAAATTAAAATTCCGTCTAAAAAATGAATCTTCCTAAATATCCTCATTGTGCTATTATATGTGGACAGACAGGTTGTGGAAAGACCGAGTTTGTACTTGACCTTTTAGAAAATCAATATTATAAAATATTCAAATATATAGTTATATTGTGTCCTACTATTCAATGGAATAAAGCTTATAAAAATCGTGAGTGGATCGGAGATGTCAGGAAACCTAAAACAAAAAATATAATAATCGTTAATCCTATCGTTAATGAAGAAGAGAAACTACAAGAATTATTAAGAATGTTCTTTAATAAATACGCCGGTTATTCGACGTTATACGTTATTGACGATTGTAGCGCTACGAAAGAATTAACAAAGAAAAGAGATATGCTTTCTGAATTAGCTTTTTCAGGGAGACATGCTGAACAATCAGTGTGGGTTATTTCACAGAGATACAATTCTGTTTTAAAAGATTTGAGAGAACAAACAAAATGGATATGTATGTTCTACACAAAAGACAGAGATAGTTTTGAAAATTGTCTAAGAGAAAATGACGTTATTCCTACTTTGGAAGAACGACAAAGAATTAAAGAGGAACTAAAAAAAAAGAAGCATCGTAAATTGATATTGAGAACGGATCAACCTACTGGCTATTGGTTAGTCGACCGTTCCACTTGAACTCGATGATTGAAATTTGTTAATAAGAAATGGCTGTATCTTTGAAAGATTTTAAAATTATTGCAAAAAGTTTAGTTGAATATTTTTGTTTAGTAGATGGGCCTATCCCAAAACATCCAGAGGCTAAAAACTTAATTGAAATTCTTCTTTTTGTTGCAAGTGAAGAAGACCCATTCAATGATGAAGAAATGAGTAAAACCAAACTTCGTACTGGACTTAAAAATATTATTTTTGAATCAAATAAGCGAGTTGAAAAAGTTAAAGTTGAGCAATTGAATGAAGCTTATAAAAAACCTATTTCTTTGAAAGATTTTAAAATTATTGCAGAAAGTTTAGTTGAAGATTTTTGTTTAGTAGAATGTATATTCGATGAGTCTATCCCAAAACATCCAAGGGCTCAAAAGTTAATTGAAACTCTTCTTTTTGCTGCAGGTGAAAAACTTTTTTATAAGAAGACTGAAACCAAACTTCGTGCTATTCTTAAAAATATTATTTTTGAAGCAAATAAGCGAGTTGAAAAAGAAGAGGCCAGACGAGCAGTGGAAGATATCCATCTTTTATTCGAGTGAGTGGTTGATTTTTATTTTTTTTAAAAACTATATAAACATTTAAAACAAGAAAATGTCGATTGATTTTAACGTTTTAGTAAATTGATATTGAGAACGGATCAACCTACTGGCTATTGGTTAGTTGATTAAGCATTAATTAAGCATTACTAAAGCATTGTTTAAGCATTACTAAAGCATTACTAAAGCATTGTTTAAGCATTGTTTAAGCATTACTAAAGCATTGTTTAAGCATTACTAATTAAAATGCTATTGGAACTGAAGGTTTAAAAAAACTATAATTATTTTTAAACTAAAAAATAAATTATATAAAATGAATGCCGAAGAATTATTAACCGAAGTCGAGGGAGCGGAGCGACCGAGGTTGCCCCGGGGAGAAGATGTTGAAGAAAAAATAGATGAAAAAAAACGTGAAAGATTATCAGCTATTGTAGCTGGTGGTAGTAGTAAACAATATCTTGGAAGAGAGTTACAACTTTCAGACATTGACGCAATGACTTCCGATCAAATAAAAAAACTATATTGTAGATATGAAGCTAAACTAGGAGGTAGTATGGTTAAAACATTAGGTAATTCTTTTATTAATTTATATGTTATGGCTGTTTTTAAGTTTTTTAATGTTAACCCCCCCAAACTAATACAAGACTTAGAAGAATATCCTATTATTAATAATGCATTAACTAGTTCATGTTGCGAACTGTACTATAGATATGGAATGTATTTAGCACCTCTTTCCGCAATGTTAACAACAGCAAAACATGTTAATCTTACTAATAATGAAGATGATTCTCAAAAAAAAGATATAAAAAATGAATAGTGAAGAAAATATTAATAATGAAGAAAATATTAATAGTGGAGAAAAGACGACCGGAGGGAGTAATCTCTCGAAACCCAAAAATCCAAAACGAGTAGCTGCGGGTAAGAAAGGTGCAGAAGCAAGAAAATTAAAAGCAGAATTAAAAAGAAAAGAAGCAGAACTTTTGAAGAAAGAAAATATGGAACTAAAAATTTCGAGCGGAGGCGCAGCGACCATCGGGAGACCGACAGCAGCTCGGGCTGCGCCCTCGGAAGGGAGTCCCTCCCAGCTCCCCTTGAGTTTAAATTCGACACCAAGACAAATAACAAAAGATTCAGATGATGATGCTTTTCAAAATTCAACCGAAAGGGCGACCGAAGGGAGTTCCTCTTTGGCAGACGGAGGGGCGACCGTAAGGGAGCGTTCCGCTTCGAATCTCTCGAAATTAGAAATAATAAAAGATTACATACCATTATATGCATCAATCGTAGTTGCTGGATTAGGAGTATATTTATTCGTAAAAAGTAAAACAAAAGAAAAAGAAAATATATCTTATGAAATAAAGAAAGAAGAATATAACCCATTTGAATTTAATTAATTTTCTTTTATCTATATTTTTTCTTTAAAAATGGCAACAGATGGAAAACAAATAGCAAACATGTTATATCATGCAGGAGTAGAAACTGTATTAACAATTGGATATGCGGAAATAGGTAGAAAACTATTAAAAAGACCACCACCTAAAGTAGATTTTAATATGGGGGATATTGGAATGTTATCTATTGATATATTGCTTGCAATGGCAACAAAAGATATGTTGGTTAAACAAGGTATTATTCCAGCTGATATCATGAAGTAGAGCTCCTTAGAGCACCTTGTCTTATTTTTATTTTTAAAAAAATGTCTAGAGTAATACCAATTAAGTTGGGTGATAAGTATGATTATTTATTTTTAAAACCAGATGATGATGTTGAAGAAGTTATAAAAGATTATTCAGAATACGTTCCTATTGAAGAAAATAATCCTAGTTTTATATTTATTTTCACTGCTATTATATTATCGGAGTTAGCTGTTTGGGGAATTATTAAGTTGATTCCACCTCTAGTATAACTCGGGTCAAAGAGGAATGTAAATGAGAATCCTAGTTTTATTTTTTAAATTAAAAAAATGGCAAGTGCAGTAATAATGATGATTGGGGGAGCAGTTACAAATGCCTTAGCTTTTACTGGTGGTAATTATTTATTTTCACATTTAGGAAAAGATTCGGATAAAGAAAGAGAAAGACATGATAAAGCTGTGGAACAATTAGAAGCAGCAAAGGCGGCTTGGGAAAAAGAAAGAACTCAAAGATTAGATTATATTAATAAAGAAATGAAAAAAGAACATCATGCCGAACAAACATTTGTTGATGTTGGCCAAGCTATGAAAGAGTATTATTATGCGGGCGGTGGCGCTAAAGGGGAACCTCCAGAACCTAAATTAAGTGATTTTTATACACCCTCAGAAGACCAGAAAAATAGAGAGATTGCTTTTGTTATTGGTGGTATGGCATTAACTGGTTTTGTTGCTTGGAAATTTATATAAAATATAAAGATTTATAGACAAATAAAATAAATGTAATTTTGGAAAATTTCAAAAATTAAAAAAAGTAGGCTCCTGGTTGACGGATTTCCATGAGGGGATAATTTTTTTAAAAAAAATTTTTTTTTTACAAATTGATTTTCTATATTTAGAAATGAGCAAGGTAGAAAAAAAGATGATGGCACAAATGCAAAGTAAAGCACAAATGCAAACAGAAATCACAGAAGAAGAATTTGAAGAAATGTTAAAAGAACAAAATAAATTTAATACAAAGAAATGGTCTGATTTGGAAAAAAATAAAATCTATACAATCATTGACTATACAACAGTTGAAACAAGTATTGGCGAAAGTACAATATTAACTCTCAAAGATGATGGAAAAGTTTGGTGTCCTTCACATCTTGCTACTAAGATAGAGGATAAAGAACCGCCATTTTTTGTTAGACCACTTGGATTGAAGCCGTGTAAGAATAACAAGAAGAATAAATACCACGCTTATGATTTAATTTTTCTATGAAAATGGAGCGAGCAACGACCGAGGGGAACGAGTTCCTTGGAGCGAGCTGCGTTGAAAAAATATACTATAGCCCTAAAGGATTTTGGAAAGGTAAGACAGCTGTTAGTAAGTTAGCAAAAGAAGCTAAAGTTAATAAAAAACAAGCATTAGAATTTCTAAAGAAACAAGCGGTGTGGCAGATATATTTGCCTGCACCAAAGAAGATAATAAGACCTAAATTTGATGTGTCTGCAAAAAATGAAGTACATCAAGCTGATTTACTGTTCTTACCTTTTGATAGAATAAAAAATAAAACGTATAAGTATGCATTGACATTAGTAGATGTGGGAACGAGATATAAAGAAGCTGTACCATTGACATCGAAAGACAGTAAAGAAGTTGCCGCTGCTTTTGAAAAGATTTATAAAAGACATTTGAACTATCCTAAACTATTACAAGTTGACCCGGGAAGAGAATTTATGGGTGTTGTTTCTCAACTAATGGCTAAACATAATGTTAAAATAAGAAGAGGTAGAAGAGAGATACATAGGGATCAAGGAGTTGTAGAGAGATTTAATAGAACTTTGGCTGAAAGATTGTTCGGTTATCAGTATGCTAAGGAGATTGACACACAGAAAAGAAATAGAGAATGGGTTAAGAGATTACCAGATGTTGTTAAAGCATTAAATAATGAGACGAAAAAACCTTCTCCAATTATAACGAGAAAAGTTGATACTGAAATATGTCCACTCGCGAGTGTTAGATATTTATATCAGCCTGGAGAATTAGAAGGAGGTGGTAAGAGAAGAGCTACCGACCCAATTTGGTCGGTTGATATTCATAATATAGAATATCATATTATTACACAGGGTATAAGAGTTTATTATTTGAAATCTCCAGCACCAACGAGAGGGTTTGTTAAAGAAGAACTTCTTATTGTTCCTGCTGATACCCATACTCGTATGTCGTAATTCCATCTTTTGTCATCAAATGTTTTTAATTCATATATATTATGGGTTATAGATCTTAACATGTTCATTGAATGTGTATATGTTTTATTATTGAATAGTGAAGATGAAATAAATTTTGAAAATTATAAGGATTCACTATTAAAAAATGATATTTCATAATGTCCATACGCATATGTAATTATTCCATCTTCTAGTATGTATCTTTTTGTATCTAGTGGTGAAAGAGTAATTTTATATATTTCTAAACCATATATAATATGTTCTATAGCTCTTAACATATTCATTGCATGTGTATATGTTTTATTATTGAGTAATGTATCTTTATAATTTTCAAATTTTATTTGTTTATCTGTTACATATTTCTTTGTTCCTTTTGATCTTTTTATTTCTATATCATTATTTAATAATATTGTATATTGTTTAGGTTTTATAGCTACAGCTTCAGCTATAGGATTTCCCACACATTCATCTTTAAACTTTCCTGGAACTTTTTTATTTGTTACATCATGTAAAAAATGTTCTTTAGGATAGTCAGATAAATCAAATTCATCTTTCATTTCAAACATGTCTTTATAAATATCTTTTGTTTTTATATCAACTAATAAACTATCTGTATCTGTTAATAACATTGTACAGTTTTTCCCATACTTCTTTTTTAATGTATTGTAATACCAATCATACATTAACTCTTTTGATAATTCTAAAATAGAAAATCCAACATAGATTGGTTTATTTAATGTTATTTGTGTTTTATTCATATGTATTGCTGATAAATCATCAGTGAATTTAACACGCCGGTTAAACGAAGGTTCGGCTATTAATTTTCTAACTTTGTTATTTTCACTTCCGTCTGTTTTTACTAATCTTACATCTACTCTTTTTCTTAGATTTTCAATAGTTTTTCCATATACTGAACAATTCATTAGTTTATAGAAATCTTTTTCAAAATCTGATTTTGCTTGTTTTCTTAATTCTGTATTAAGTTGTATATAAGGAGCCATCCAAGGCTTTTCATTGAATTCTACAATTCTGTGAATTTTTGTTATTTTTAAACCTAGTTTTTCATATAGTTTAAGAGTTTTATGATGTATAACATATTTTTCTTTGTTCATAAGATTAGGAATAAGTTTTTCTACATTTAACATACTTTTATTACCTAGTAATCTTTTTTGATATTCAGAAAGCCATTCATATTTTACTTTAAGTTTTTCAGGGGCTAGTGGATAATCATTGTGATCATCATGCAATTCTTTAGGATATTCTAAATCAACTTCTAAAATCCATCCTTTATTTTTTGGTTTAATTTTTTTCCATTTACTTCCTCTTTGTTTCTCATTTATTTTTTTAATCAAAGGGGGTTCGACCCATTTAAACCCAGAGTATGGTAATGGTCTTAACATAGCATGACCATATAGATTAGTTGCATCAAAATACATTAAATAATTATTCTCTTTATTTTCATCATAACCCGTTACATATGGATTATTAGCTTTTGCATGTCTTTTAGAAACCATTGATATTCCACCTCTAATACCTTTTTCAATGAAAAGATGCATGTCAATATCTGTTATTAATTCTAACTCTTCTTTAGTTTTTTTTAATAAGGCATCCCAAGATAGTCCTGGAGCTGTATAGTAATGTGTAGGGTCAAGTTTATAATCTTTTAAACACAGTTTTCTAAAGTTTTGAAATACATCTGCTAATAATAGTACATCTGTTTTTAAATATAGATCATGGTAGTCACCTATATTTTTACAGTTAAATGTTTTCCATACATTTTTTGCATGTTCATAATCTTCTTGTTTAATACCTTCATCTGTTAAAGAACTATAAAACTTTTCTATTGGTGGTAATTCTGTTTCATTAAATCTTTCAAATGAATCCATGTATTCATATGGATAAACTCCTTTACGTAAAATTAAATCAAGAGCGCCACTTGGTAAGTCTGAAAAATGATTTTTTATTATTTTAAAATCTTTTTTATCTGTTGTTCTTACTAATTTCTCTAATGACGAAGACATAAATAGAAAACTATCTAAGAATTTAACTTGTCCGACAGAAAAAGAAATGTATTTTTCTGTATTATTAGCTATACAAGAAATATTTCCTTTCATTTTTTCCATTTTTTGCATTAATAAGTGAGAATCATAACCTTTTAAATTATGAAATACTACTGGTATTTTTATTGTTAATGGATTAATTTTTAATTTTAAGTTGCATATTTTATGAGCTGCTCCTCTAAAATTACCTGTTGAATGGCAATGATCTCTTACTTTATTACCTAATAATTCTTTTTCACAAATCCAACAATCTTTTGCGTTTTCAAAATCTTTTACATTTTGTGGTGTCATAATCATTGCTTCAGGATATTTTAATATTTTATTAATTTTATCTTTTTCTTCTTCTATACTTTTAAGAAATTTCTCAACTGTATTTTCTCCTCTATATAAAACCGGTTCTTCTGTTTTCCCATCATATCTAACAACTGTGTAACAAAATCCACATGCTTCATGTACACTAGTTATTTCTGTTTTTTTACCTTTTTTAATATTTACTGGTTTTATTATTGATTCAAAATCAGCGTATATTACAAAGGGTACTTCCATCTGGTTTTTGTAATTTTCAAATTTAATTACAGAACCTTCAGGCGGCATATTAGTTTTTAAGAATGATTTATTTATTCCTTCACAATCTTCAATATGATTAGTTAATAAAACTTTTTTTGAAAACCCATGTAAGCATCTTTCACAAAAAAATGTTTGTGCACGGTGTTTATTCTGATCAGATAATAGTCTGTTAAGATTCTTAATCCAACAATAATGTGTTCTAAGTGTTTCATCACTGTCTTCTTTAATTAACATTAAGTTTATTCTTTTAATTTCTTTTGGTTGATTTGAAAAATAATAAGTAAAAATAGTGTTTGTGTAACCAAGTACATTTATTGCAAGATTATTTTGTTTTTCAAACTTTATTATTTGTTTTATTGTTACAGGTGTTTCAATATCTTTTATATTAAGTCTCTTTTTATAATCAGGATAAGAAGAAGGTCTATCAGAATTTTTAGGTACAGGATGAAGAGCTGAAATTATAGCCCAGAAAAAACAAGCATTATCTTTGTTTTTTACATTTATTATTGCTTGCTTTTTTTTTAAATATGGGGGAAGATCTATATATGATGAACCTTTTAATGGTTCATATTTTGAAATGTTCAAATACAATTTTATACATTTCTCAATTTCTAAACCTGAAGCTGTATTTGTAAATTTATCAATCCACGCCTGTAAATATTCTGTTTGTTTATAATAATATTCTTCAATATTTTCAATATTTACTATAACAATTTGGTCACCATGGTTTGCAGCAGGAACAATTATTATATTACCATTTTGTTCCTTCTTTTTAAATTCAAGGGATAGTCCTATAGAAAACTTAATACCATTATATTCTTCTAAATCCTTTTTAATTTGTTCAACTATAATACTTCTTTTATCAGAAAACAATTTATCAGGATATTTATAATTACTAGCTTCAATTTCATATACTTTAAAATAATTACATTTAGGTGGGTTATCTACTAATTTTAATTCAGTTTCTTCGTTTTTTTGCTGTGCCATTTTGTATGTTTAAGTTTCAATCATAATTTTTTTGTTTTTTTTATTTTTATAATATTCACTGAAATAATTTTTATTTTTTGAAATGAATGATTTATAAGCTTCTTTATATTTTTCTTTATTTTCTATATAATGTTGTTGTTTTATTGGTTTTTGACATTTTTTACATTTACTTGAATATCCATATTTTCCATCTTTATTCTTTGAAAAATAAATAAAATCTTTGTATTCATCACAATGATTACAAATTTTCCCTTCTATCATTTTTTTATTGTAAAAATTAACTTATATTTCTCTTTCCCTAGTACACCCTCTTTTTTTATATTTTTTACTTTCTAGATACTTTAAGTATCTTAATCTATTTATATATTCTTTATATTCTATATATAGAAAATAAAGAGAAGTACCAACCCATATTGTGTTTGGTAGTAAAGTTAAGACTCCAAGATCTTGATAAATTGTTTGGCACAGGCAACTCTTTTCTTCCAAGGAGTTCAGAATATATTCTCTAAAGGTATTTTTTGTGTCCATTTTTAGGGGATGAATTTAGACATTTTCTTTTAAAAAATGCTTATTTTATTAAAAGAAATAGCATATTTTACTTGTTTTACTTCTTTTTAGCTTTTTATAACTTTGGTGTTTTTAAGCAATTTTATGCAATTTATATATATAGGTAATGGGGAGCGAAGCGGGTACGGGATCGCGAGCAGAGCGAGTGAGCCCGTACACCCATTACCTATATATATCCACAAGACAAAACATAACAGGACGCATATCAAGACGAAACACATTAAACATTAAGCATATTAAAAAACATTTTTTATTAAACCAACATATCCATAAGTTACACACGAGGTGGATACAGTAGAGACGTCAAGTTACTCGACGTCTCATCTGGATCCAAACTATTTTCGAACGTTATCACCGACTCGCAAAGGTCAGTAAAACTCAACCAAATCCCTAATTTTAGCTGACGATCTCAGTCTGTTTACCAACACATTGCATTGCAATCTGGGTTATGAACCGGAAGATTACCAAATATGGCGGCCGAGGTCTAAGCGCTTTGTTATGCTCGATACTATTTGTTATTATTATTGTCTGTAATCTGCATGTATAGACCCTGACGTAACACCACGATTTTCAATGCATTGCATGTTCTGATACAGATGGTAACCAACAAGAACTACATGTACAGTACAACCTGGATAAGTCGAAGTGTTAGTAATGAAGAGCTGATCAATGCCTTTTAGGCACGTGGCTGTTTATTGCAGGATTAAAGTCTCCTACAGGAGCTTTCTGCATGACTTTCACCTTGCAGAAGGTATTTCCAGCAATGGCCATTTGTTTACCTCTATTCAATTTGACCTTCATTTTATAAATTGATTAAATCTATATTTTCAAAAAAGAAATTCAGCAATTATTTTAATACAGTTATTAGTAAATGTCCTAGTGTAGTTCATAAATGTTAAACAACACTTTTTAAGAGCTAAATAAAAACTTTATTTTTTACCTGAAAATATGCAAAAAAGAGGTGTCATATAACTCACTTTTTCAGATTAAAAAAAATATATATATTTTCCTTCCAAATATCTTCTTTAGTCCTGTTGGTGTATTAATAAGTCCTTATTATATGATAAATGTTCCAAATTAACATTTTCCCAACACCACTATATTTCAATTATAGCAAACATACGAGGGCTATTCAGTATGTAATGAAATTAGCGCTCGATTTTCCTTCCATTGTAAGTGGACGCTAATCCCTTTATATACACGCGCTATTCACTATCTACCCTTACACTGGTCACAAATATGTCTAGGTCGGTTATATAAATATTGCTAAAAGTGTGCATTTAACAGGCATACTCGTATACACTGCGCTCAAAATGGTTGGAAAACGGTCTCTGGAAAGTGTTAAAATTCGGAATCCATTTGTTTGTTTCTTAAATAAACCATCAGTTGCATTACATATTGAATGTCCCTCGTATGCCTTTTATTGGACAATTTGCTATGATTGAAAATAGTGGTGTTGGGAAAAGTGAAATTGGAACATTTATCATATAATAAGGACTTATTGATACACCAACAGGACTAAAGAAGATATTTGGAAGGAAACTTTAGATATTTTTTTTTAAAAAAAAACCCTGGAAAAGTGAGTTATATGACACCTCTTTTTTGTAAATAGTGAAGACCCAGATGAGACAGCCCCTGCAGGAGCTGTCTCATCAGGGTCTGCACTATTTACAAATTGATTGTGGAACCAGTGCACTCCACAGCAGTGATTGAACAGAGAAATAATTGTAGATAGTGAAGATATATGTAATTATACAACAGGGCATGTGTAAAGAAGAAGAAATGTATTTTAAAATTCAGCAAGAGAAGGGTTAACATATTTTTATTTTATTAGACCTAGGCACACCCAATGAGTATTTTCTTTTGTGAGATGAACGTTTCAGCGGTCATGTTTAATACAACACGTCATATCAAACTGTTTTAATACCATAAAAATCGTGATTAAGATTGTGTGTATAATCAAAATGATGGTTTAGGAAATAAAACACCCCCTGGTTACTTTTTGATTGAACATACTCGTAGCAGTCTTGGATGGCAGGTTGCTTAAGTCAGGGCAACAGTAATCCAAAACGCTCCTGTATTAAGCTACGCCCTGATTTAAAGAAATAGAATAAGACCTCACGTTTATTGTTGATTAGTAGGAGAGTGGGTATGTTTATTTACAGTTTGACTTTCAGGGTGGGGGTGGAATAAGTGTTAGGTTTGGCGCACCTAAACCAGTTTTATAACCCGGTGACTATTATCACTGACCGCTCCAATACGGTATTGCCGATAAGGTTTGACCTGGCACTGCATGAATATTTCGCCTTTTTCCGTAAGCTGTTTTTCAGCGGCTAGTTGTCTATTTTCACTTTTGTTCTAGTTTTCCACCAATCAGAAACTATGTTGCATTGTAATTTGCATATGACCTACTAGTATTTTGTAGTAAACCGCGTTTTCATTAGTTAATTCCTTGACTGGCAAACAGCCTATTTATAATGCCTCTACACATGGCCAAACTGAATTTAGGACGTTTCGGCCTAGAAAGTTTCGCCCCGGGTGTTTCGGCCCAGGACGTTTTGGCCATCTATTTTTTCGTCCTAGGACGTTTCGGCAAAAATTGAAAATTTGTATTAAAAAGCAAAAATTGAATAATCAAAATCATTAAATAACTATATATATGTTAAATATTGATATGTGGTTCAATTTCTTTGGTTTATACAGATCAGGATATTAGCTAAGCAGGTGACATATTCACACTTACTCAACCTTGGGTACAAGGAGTGATAAAGAGGTGCTTTCAAATACAATAGTCACATTGTTTAGTCATTTAAACAGCCCCAGGCCACATAACACCTTACTAATGATTTACTATCCCATTCAGTTTTGATTTTGGTCTTGGTCCAAACTGTTTGCCACTCACTTTATGCTTTTTGTTTTCAACCAAATTGTTGTTTAGTTCAACTTTTGGTGGATTCAAATACATGTACAATACTGTAGTCACATAGTTGTTTATTACCATGACCAGTAAAGAAATATGAATTATTTATTACTTTGGTCATTATCAAAACTAGAGTATATAATACATAAACAATATTACTGAGTAAAACTATATAGATCTATTATCCTCAAAATGCGTGGCTCAATTTTGACTATTCAATTTTTGGTGTGCCATACTTTATATCAGTTCCTAACCCATTATCGTACTTATTACCTCATGGTAATGATTACTGAGCATTATTGCCAGTTTGCCAAAACCACTATTAAACTTTTAAACTTTTATTATCATTTTGCTATCGATTTAATACCACATTTGATCACGTCCACTTTGACGAACAGGTAGTTTTCCGAAACCACCATAATTCACAGGCAATTAATCCTATAGGAAATAAAGAAGAAATGTTGTTTAGTATATTAGAGTAGTGGCATTAATAGTATTAATTACTATCCCCGACCACAGCACCAATAAGGCTCTGGTTGTTCGCTCTCTGTGATATAAAGCTACTTACTGAAGACTATTGTTACGACTCTATCACCTGGGGCTTTGGATCGAGTAGTAGGTTGAGATTGCTAACTTTATATTGTTTTAAAAATACATGTAGATTCAGTTAATGGTGTCACTAATGATGATGCACACACGTCGATTAATGCGTTGATCCAGGCTATAGATAAATACCGTTCTTTAAGTAATTACAGACTGCACAAACAAAAACTAAATTCTGTATGCTTTATTTAAAGTGTATTCAATTAGTTATCTTCATATCAATATAAATATACGTGCTTTCAAGTAAATTTTTATAATAGGTAAAATGAAGAACTAACTTCAGATAGTTTTAAAAAAAATACTTTGACATTGTACATTTTAATAGTGATTTCCTATAAAAGTAACTTGAAAATTTTCCATAATTGCTTATTCTACTCCAAAACATTTCCATTGCATGATTCTCTGCTAGTATAATAACAGGCATCCCTTCATAGATCTAGTTCCCTGTATTACCAGAATCTCCAAACATTGAAATTAAGTTGACATAGATTTAATATCATTATTATTTTGTACATTATGTCAATATTTGCATGCCGCTGAATATCTTTTTAAAGATATTTCTTGTTATCCTTCCGAACACACACGTGAAACATGCGTCACTATCACGAAAGTCGGCGGAAAGCGATGAGTGCCAGTTCAAACCTTACCGATAATACTTCAATCTTCCCCCTATAGTTTGTTTGTTTGTTATATTTCTTTGTGCGTCTCTTTTTGTGTTTTGATAGGTATGTATTGTCCTGTTTTTTTAACCTGTCAAATTTGAATATTCCTACGTCACGGAAAGGATATATTTAGCTTGGGTAAACCTGTGTTTCAAACGTTTTTCACGAGATTCACAAGTAATATACAGGTACTTGAATAAGCCAAGTAGGAAAGCTTTTATTAGCGGAAACAATCGATATCAACCGAAGCTATATATGGCGTGTTCAGCAAGCGTATAATTTGACATGTTAATAAAACAGGACAATACATTTGCTGTACGTTCAGGATTTGTCATGGTGCTGATCGGGCGAGTGTGTGTGTTTGTATATGGTGTTTCCTGCATGACTCATGTTTGCTATTCAATAGTCGCATAATATTGTGTTTTTTACTGTATGTGCATTTTATCACATTTGAAACAAACAAACAAAACAAACAAGAATAACAACAACGACAATACATCGCACAAAGAAAGTGTATAAATTGCGTATAAACAAGAGAGGCAGTGTCTGAATATTTGACTCTTCAGCATCCGGTGAATCGTATTAAATTGACCTTGTACGGGTCTACACTGTATGTGAAATTTACTCTGATACACAAATCTCCCGAAGTGAGTGTATATTACTACTGAAGACCGCTTCTTTTTCATGAAAATATAAAGACGGCCGAATAAACCAATACAAAAATAATTAGAGCTTTAGAAGACACTGTATAATTTATAGAATATGATCTACAGTAGAACATGTCTTAAGCAGCCATTCATTTATTGAACATAGGGGGATCTTTCACCGTTGCTTCATGGAGGGCAAAATGGAATGCAGAAAGCTCATATATGAGCTTTCTGCATGTACATTGTATTACTTTTGACCTGCATTGAGCTACCACCTGCCTAACACACTCATTATTAGACCTCTTTTTTGCCGCTTAAGACAGATTCTACTGAATATTATTCAGCAAACAGAACAGACCCTGATCAGACGGCAAAGCAAAGGGTTAACAGTTTATCTGGTTCTTGTCTCCAATTACATCCAATGATATAGTTTGTTTACTACAAAATGACATTGTCGCTATTTATAGCTACTGGGATCCTATAATAGTGGTATATATAAACGTTTGTCAACAATCAGTGCGCAGATTTGAAATACCGAATTCTTAGACGATATTTACATGTAAAACAATCAGAAGATACGCTGTGTGACGGAGAAAATGGAGTTTGTGACTATTATGAATTGCTATCTCCTCTTATTTTCGTATTTAGTATTTGCTATAATCTATGGAGATTATAATAATACAAAAGACCAATATTATGCGGGAGGGCGATCTAGCATTAGTTGCAATGAGAACTTCTACAGAGGAACTAATCAAAGTGATTCGAATGCTGTTATATTTAAGGAAATAGCTGCACGGTTTGTATTTTATGACATAGACAAGAGCATTGATTGCATTGTTGACTGCTTTTGGAATCATAAAGCGAGTCAATGGTCTAATAATGGATGTAAACTGGATACAGAATGTCTTAATAACACAAAACGTACAATAAGATGTCATTTTCAGAGTATACTCGACCTGATAAAATTTGCCGAGGTTTTGATTAATTTTGCTTGTATATTTAAACTTTTTGAGGACAAAGTAACACAGATGAAGCCTGTATTTTTATATAAAGAATGCACTGAAGGAACCGAGGAATATCCATCTTATTATTATAAACATAACCGATTATTTCGCCTCAAGACTGGAAAGCATATGTTTACATTCAGAAATATTCCTGGACAAACTTATACTGTATACCCTTTTTCACTCAATCAATTTGCAAATGATCTTGTTAGAGAGCACAAATCACCCAGTGAACTTATGAATTACGAATGGTCACGATATCTGTCGTTTAAGACGTTCCCAATTGGGAGCGTCATGACGCCAATGAGATTGGCACAAGCAGGCTTTTACTATACAGGCAGAGATGAAGAGGTTAAATGTTTCTGCTGTGGGGTGACCAATGGGGACTGGACTGTGAACGAAACTGCGATCGAAGCCCATAAGCGTTTATCACCAAGATGTAGATTTATATGCGGGGAATTAACTGACAATACTGGAATACACTATAATGAATACTATGGCGATATCAATAGAGAAATGAGGATGGCTAGTGCTAGAAATATTGAGATAGACAGTGGGGCAAATGGTGGGCTCTTAGATATGACAAACACTGACACACCTTTACCACAAACACTGACAGAGGGCGCTACAACCGCTCTCAAAGACACAAGCAAAGATAAATCGAACAATGAGTCATTCAAAGACGCAGCGGCACTGAAAGACCAAACAAGTATCGATGTGAAACATCCCAGCTATGCAGACCAACCCACTAGAATGGCCTCCTTTATTGGTTGGGAGTCAATGGACGCACAAGATCCAGTGCATCTTTCAGGAGCTGGTTTCTTTTACACAGGTCCAGTACCAATCTCTTGACTCACAGTTACGGGCTCATTCGTCGCTACATGCACTTCGCTTACTTGCTAAAAGTATCACCTGCTTCAAGTCTCAAAGTGGATATTTCACACATATAATTGAAGTTCCAAACGGTTTGGACCCTGACGCAACATCCAGATCCAAACTGTTTACAAAGTCCCCCATTGTGGGATAGGAACAAGGCAGATTTAATCCTGTTTATGCTCTGGTGAAAAACTAGCCAACCATAAAAACGATGATCAAAAACAGCTTGTTTCAGATCAAAGATGAACGAATGGATAGTATCGATGGTACTGTTATATGGTTTATGTTTATGTGAAAAGATTTTCATATTACAAATGAATACCGGTAACGTTTTACGAACAAAATGTTCCTTAACTAATTTTTTAAAAAAACACCAAATTAATAGCATTTAAAATGCAATATTTTTAAAAGATACACCGTAGACCTAAATATACCGGCATTAACCCTTGATTTCATAAATATTTCTACGCCTGTGCAAGCAGAATAGACCCAGATCGGACGGATCCTGTAGGAGCTGTCTTGTCAGAGTCTTCACTGTTTGCTTATGATATAATTCTAGAGTTTCTGCTATTATGGCCAAAATATCACGTGTCGATATGCAATAATGACAATTTATCTAATTAATATTCATGATTTGATTATTTCTAATCTTATATAATACACTTGAAATTGTACTCATTTTGTATCTTAACCCTTTCGCTGCCAAACTTTGTCGTCTCCTAACTTTGTCGTCTGCTATAAATCTTCATTTTTGTTTCAAAAACATAGTAACAGTAACAAATAGTTTGGATCCTGATGAGTTATTCGGCGTCTCATCTGGATCCAAACTGTTTGCATGTGATATCATAGACTCGACATTGTGTCACGGAAGGGGTTAAAAAAGTTTTTAAATACGAGAGTGTACTAAACAATACAAATAGTTTTTGCAGTGTACTCGTAGTGTTATACTTTCATTTTACACACATTCCAGGGGTGAGGGATTTCGTTCGCTGCTTTCACTGCGGGGTTGGTTTGAAAAACTGGGAAAGAGGCGATGATCCAATAACACAGCATCGGCGGTGGTCACCGAACTGTGGTTTTCTGAGGCAGATATCGGCCGGGACAGCAACAAATGCTCTAGACTATGAACCTGTAAGCTAAATTTTAATCCATCTGAAAAAATGTCGAAACCTTCAACCTTTCGCTGCTAAATTCTGTCGTCTGCTGATGAGGTTATAAAACGTCTGAGTTTGAGTCTAAAGTATCTGATTGGTCAGATTTTGAGCTTAGTTCAAAATCTAACCCATCAGTTGCTTGAGGTGGAACTCGCCCTCGAGCAAAATGTTTTGTAATCTCATTACTTTGACAAATCTCCAGCACAAAGCCCCAAGAGTAGCTTTCTGTTCCAATTCCGTCCTACGTTAAGCAACCAGTTGCTTTTCAATATATTCATTAATTGTTTGTATTAACGGGTATGTATTACATATAACAGTCGCCTTAGGCCTGATCAATTGAAGAAAAGGGTTTACCTTTTTATGGTTCCCAATCCTTAACCTGCTGAATAACAGTAGCATTTGTTTTATGCTGCATGACGTTTTTCCCATTAAAACTACATGTACAACTATTGTGTAAAATAATTTGAAACCATTTTTGTAAATAGATCATTTGCTCCTCTGCAGCAGGTGCTCTATTTATCACAATGGCTTCAAGACTGCACAATTCTAAACTTTTCTCTAGTAAATATTGTAGATTTATTCAGAGTCTAAAATAGCATATGAGGTAATGTGTCTACAACTAGCCTATATAGATTTATTCAAAGAATGATGGACTCAACTCAAATGTAGTTCTAAAATAGCCTATGAGATAATGTGTCTAAAACATGTTATACAAGTCACTATTGACTGACACATATCTTATTTCTGTTAGAGAGAAGGTACTGAAACTGCAACACCCTCAAACCACAATATTGCTCCAACTTCATTTACAGTCAGTTCTGAATCTGCTTCTGACAACAACACAGGCGCTGAATCTACCACAAACAAGGACACCCTGGAAGTGGTTTCTAACCAAGAACCGGCGGCTGAAACACCGAGGGCTCAAAATATCGTGAGAAGTAAGTATAGTAAAATCTGTGTACAGTTTTATCTGTAGCTCTTTGTATTTCGCCTTTGCAAGTAGTTTGGATCCAGATGAGAGTATATGGGTGTCTTACCAGGATCCACACTGGTTGGCACTCTTCGTTTTATGACCACAATGGAGAAAACTAATTTTAGCACTGACGTGGACCTCATTTGTCTGCAATAGTAAATTCTCAGCAGGCTAAATGCTAATTTCAGTAAGATTTTCATTTGCAAATACAGTAGAACCTGTCTTAAGCGACTTTGAATTGATTCCAGAACCCAGTCTTAAAAAGCGGGTGGTTGCTTTTTGCAGGGCAATAGTAATGTTCCTATAGGAGCTGTCTGCATTATTTTTGTCCTGCATTAAAGAGGAAGTCCCTACAATTAACGCATATTTTCAATAATATCATAAAACTTGGTATTTGTTACGCTCTATCATAATTATGAAGGTTCCGAATTTGAACTTATACCGAAAAATGCCACTGTGATACAAATAAACCGATTTCATCAATACTGATAATTTTTGTTCTACAACACAATATTATCGGCCTTTTCCGTTAAATTCTTTCACGTTTTGCCGATGATCACCCGATCCCTCCATTGTTTACGTAATAGCTTTCTCGGAAGTGGTCGGAGAATCACGAATAAGGCGAACAGTTACGAAACTAAAACACAACCCGAATAAAACCGAAACATCGGGGAGAAAAAAACGGGATCGGCGATATCAAACACATGGATGTTTTGTCATTATAGACCGTAATTAGATGGGGTTTTTTTTTGCGATATACTACTTTTCAGCATATAAACAAATGAGTTTTGTATATTTTAAGTGTTTTTGAAACGCGTTAAATGTAGAGACATCCCTTAAAGGGACTTCCTCTTTAAGGTATCACCTGCCATACAGACCTATAATTAGACCTCATATTTGGTCGTCGCTTAAGACAGATTTTACTGTAACATGGACCTCTTTCAGACGCTGATCAGTTAAGACCCGAGTCGCGACTGTCAGGTGGTCAGCAGTCGTCAAATGGTTATGGATCTAAGGACGATGTCCAAACTGTCAGGACTGGCAACGCTGGATGTGCCCATGGTCAATGCACAAAAACGAAGAAAGATACCGCGATATCAGAGGGTGAGTGGCTTTTTGCCAAGTTGATAATTGTTGCAAATACGATTCGTATGCTTCGTTGTTAAACATTTAAGGTTTGATCAAATTATACTGACACTGGCCAAGGCGCAAAAGAATACCACATAAGCCGGTGCTAGGGGACATAGGTAGTGTTGCATTTACGTTTCGTTTACATATGGAATTATTTAGGCCTGTTATTGTAGCTTCTGTCATGGCCAGACAGTTTTGTGTTCATACGCCTGTATAGTAATGCACTGAACCTAGTATTAAAAGAGTCGTTAGAACAGGTACCTTTATCAGTGCAGGAAACGAGTCACTACTGTCCCCTGAAATATTGTAGACCTAGATGAGGGGTCTCCTAAAGAAGTCCTTTCGCCAGGCTCTGTGCTGTTTGTCATGTTATGCTTTCCTTTCAAAACATCCCTGAATTGACCTGTTTGAATTTTGGAATAGTCCATTTGAAATTCAACATTGAAAAGGGTTAAAGTAAAGTCTAAACCCTTTTTTATTTCTCCTATAGAGGCTCGTTTACTGAAAGAGCAAAATAAACAACTACACCAGTTAAAAATCTGCAAAATATGTATGGACCAAGACGCCAATACGGTGCTCCTACCATGCGGCCATATGATATCGTGTCAGACATGCGCAGTGTCGTTGAGAAATTGCGCCATCTGCCGGATGCAGGTCAAAAGAACGGTCAGGGTTTACCAAGTGTAGCCCAAAAGTGAAACTCTTTGAAGTTCATTGTGTCTCCTGTAAATAACAACATGCAACTGTTTACTCCATATATACCCATTTCTGTGCCTGAACATACAGGGTAGATCATTCTGATCTGGATCTACTCTGTTGGCTTATGAAATAATATAGATATGATTCTACAGTTTCTACAATTTCCGAATATTCCAGTGTTCATGTGCTATTATAAAATTAACATATTTAATTCTCATGAGGATGGCTAAGATTTCAATGTAATCGCCAATACCCTAATAAAAAATCACTTGCAACATTTAACCTGTTGACCAAAATTATTTACACAATTTCTCATTCACATAATATCCAAAATTCAAACTACAACCGGCTTATCTAGCAAAATGCAACCAGGGAGTCAAACAGAGTTTGGATCCTGATGAGACCTCGAGTAACTCGAAATCTAATTTGAGTACAAACGGTTCGCAAATGTAAGCATCGATCCGCCAACAGCAGGTTAAATGAAAATAATATCGTAATGTAGGCCTAAAGGGTTTGTACAGTCTTCATCAGTTCATCATTGTGTTCATTTTCCTGATTTATGTAATTGTATATATGTTATTGATGCCTATATTGACAGGTGGATTCTTAATGCAGGGTCAAAGTAATGCAGAAAGCTCCTAGAGGAGCTTTCTGCGTGACTTTCATCCTGCATTACATGTAAGTTGCCACCCGTCTTAAAGGCATATATTGATCTTGTTTTTGTGTTCGAACAATTGGGGTTTTACTATATGTATAATTGCTGAAATAAAGTCTGATGACCTATTTTAAAATGTTAGTTTGAAAAAGGTCTGATTACTTATTTCCCGAGACAGCAATCATTGAACTAGATATACCAAACACGTGTAATGAGTAGTCTGGATCATCTGCCCTTTGCCACTATATATACGTTACTGAAGTACCCAGGGTACCAGGGTACTCCATGAGTGAATCGGCCACTTGCCAAGGAATCGGTCAACCCTGGTACTATAAAGGGCCGCCATTTCCTTCCTGTTCGGTTATCAATAGCATCAAAAATTCCTACTTTGATTAGTCAAGCATCTAAACTTTTCCCCTTCCAAAAAAGTCAATTTCTCAATTGCAACAGAAGTTCGGATCCTGTAAGTCCCCAGTTTAGTAGCTGATAGTAGCCAGGAACAACCTTAGCACACTCTAAAGGCGGTTCAGAGGGTAAACAACTAGATAAAAAGAAAAAAGAGATCCCATACTAACTTAAGCCTTTTACTCTCGTCGGTTGCAAACACGAGTATCAAATGTGGAATCGTATTTAAAGGCTGGTGCGTAGAAGAGCTAGTATCTCCAGTCGAAGTTGAGAGGCTGGTCTTTTCAACTACGTCGTTGTCTAAATCCATTTGTATGGTAGGAAATTCAAGGTGACGTCCCTGCATACCTCTGTAGAGGGTCATAGTATTTGGACCGTATGTGTTTTTTATGAATTTTATTTTCGTGTTGTTTTTTATCATGACCAGAGCGACCTGTGTCACATTTGCAAAGAGTTTGAATCCATACGAGTCGCTGAATTACTCGGCCACTCATCCAGATCCAAGCAGTTTGATAGTTTCTTAGAACCTTAATCCTTTACCTAATAGGAACCCCTTCTCACAGCCTGGCAAATAGTATAGACCCATATCAGTCGTTTGATCATGGTCATCTCTGTTTGCTTATGAAATAGTATTGATCTGGGTCTACAGTTTCTGTCATGACCAAAATATCCTTTGTTCATCGGCTATTATAAAATTTCAGTTACCCCTTTTTCCCTGTTCTATGTTTATTTTAAATTTCAATACTTACTGAATATTCATGAACAAAACAGTTATAATGAAATATGGGTTATGAAATATGGGTTATAATGGAAGGTGGAACACAGTAGCCATTTTAGAAACTTAGGAAACAGCTCTATCAAATTCCATAAGCAAACATAGCAGACCCTTATCACACGGCTCCTATAGGGGCCGTCTGATCTGGGTCTACTCTGTTTGCAGATGCGTGAAAACTCGTTTATATGAGGGAAAGGGTTAATGGAATCTTATAAAGACATGACTTATACTCATGGAGTAAAAGGTTAAACGAATAAAACTACAGCATATCCAGAATAAGTCTTAACAAAATGTGTCCTGGTACCTTAGCAACGAGTTTAGACTAAGACCAGTCACAACGTCTTGGATACGAATGGGGAGAGCCAAACAGTGTAGATTCTGATCAGACGTCGTATCTGAGACGTGCCTGTAAGTTTCAAACAGCGTCCAGATCAGACACCGCGTCTGACATGCGGCTAAGGGGCGTCTGAATAATCGATGCAAACGCAGGCCAGACACGACTAAAAGTGTCAAACAGTTCATACACCGGTCAGATAGGGAAGCAGAGTATCATGTAGAGTAGATTTTTGCTGATATAATGTCTAGATAGATTTAGATAGGTAAAAAGTGTACTAAACATGACATAACATAATTAAGACAACATATAAAAAGCCATGTAATGCGCACTAGAAACCAAGGATAACACAAAAAAGGAAAATATTTTCTTTATTTCCATTGTGGTCCTTGATTCTTGTGGCAAGACACAGAGAGTCACGGTATCATTATAAATAACTATCACAGGTACTATCTTAAAATATAAGTATAACAGAAATATCCATATTAACACTGTTAAATTCAAAATATGTCGGTTATAGAATGTTGATGTACATGCTTACTGATTAACACAGCAGAGTAACAGAACAATTCATAAGAGTCATGTTAAGGAACAAAGTGAAACAAACTTATCTAATTAACAAAGATAAACAGTAAATTAATAAAACGAAGTCCTAGTATTCAAGAAAATGCAATAAATACACAAGTGTCATCAAATTCAAGGAAGTTGTTGTATAATCTATTCTTTATCTATAAATAATTTTTAACATCAAATTTAATTTGCCTGGAAGATTTGCTTTGTCTTAAAGTCTGAGGAAGGCCA
Organism: Azorinus chamasolen; assembly: GCA_963576725.1. Lineage (NCBI taxonomy): Eukaryota > Metazoa > Mollusca > Bivalvia > Cardiida > Solecurtidae > Azorinus > Azorinus chamasolen. The sequence continues at coordinate 56,503,855 of OY755247.1, forward strand.
TTCCACAAGGGAACACCTCTGAAAAATTAATGGTTTCTTACCAAAGCTGTTAACTCTAGTAGTGGCGTAGCGTCTGTTATCTGTAAAAGTGAAAGAAAAAAAAACCTTCTTGACCACGAACAGCTGACATGTTTGATCTTGTACAACGGTTATGAACAGCTTAAAGGAACCAAAACAATCACTAAGATATACAGGAGAAGTGCCCATAGAAATATTAAAAACATGAGAAAGAGTGATTTGATCAACTCTTTTGGATACTGGCAACCAGTTGAGGTATTTAAAACACAACTGATTCATTTATTTTGAGTTGATTGAAGTCTGTTTTTCAAACCTTGAGTTAGAGCAGGATACCAAAAGCAACACGCGTAATCAAAGTGGCATTGAATAAGTGCCAACACCAAACGTTTCCTGGCATGAAAATTTAAAAATTGGCCTTTTCTGTGTAAAAACTTCAGCCTGCTGTTTGCTTTTGTAATAACTGATCTTGCAATTGCCTCACAAGATAAGAATTGGTCTAAAATAGCACCGAGATATTTAACAGAGGTAGAATACTTCATAGGCTGACCATTACAAAGTATATCTAAATGTGACTGAGTTCTTAATTTAGGTTTAGAACCGAACAGGGTTGACTCAGTCTTACCTAGATGAAGAGAAAGATATTTTTGACAGATACTAAAATACCAGTCATCTGCATACAATAAAAGCTTGTTTGATACAGCACCCGGCATGTCGTTTACATAAATAAAAAACAAAAGTGGTCCAATATGGAGCCTTGGGGCACACCACAAGAGATTCCTTCACGAGATGAAAATGTTCCCGACACATCAACTAGTTGTTGTCAGTCGGAGAGATAAGATCTAAACCAGTCAACACTGTATTGGTGCAAACCTAAAGCTTTAAGTTTCATAAGTAAGATACTATTATCAATCGTATCAAAAGCTTTCTGTAAATCAAGGGGTACCATGCCAACCATATTACCTTTATCCATTTGGAATATGATAAAGTCAGAAAGATGAATCAGTCAAGTATCAGTAGAAAAACCTCGTCTCATAACATAAACAAGAATGCCATTTACATCAAGAAACTTTTGGCGGAAATTCCTTTCCATATATAATCGGACTGAATATTGTACAGAAGCTTATTATCATTCAAATATGTTTGATTCAAAAAAGTTGATCAAAAATAACTTTTTCAAATACCTATGATAATATGGTAAGAATGGATACTGGCCTGTAATCACTGACATCAGATCTATCATTTTTATGCCCCCAGATCAAATCTGGGGGGAATATTGTTTTTGACCTGTCTGTTTGTCTGTTTCTCCGTTTGTCTGTTTGTTTGTCAGCAACTTTAACATTGGTCATAACTTTTGAGCCAGTACAGATAGCGACTTGATATTTGGCATGCATATGTATCTCATAAAGCCGCACATGTAGGGGGTTGACATTTCAAAGTCAAGGTCATCCTTCAAGGTCAGAGGTCAAATATATGGGTCAAATCACTGACTTTAACATTGGCCATAACTTTTGGACCAGTAGAGATAGAGACTTGATATTTGGCTTGCTTGTGTAAATCATGAAGCTGCACATTTTGAGTGGTGACATGTCAAGGTCAAGATCATCCTTCAGGGTCAAAGGTCAAATTGTCTGTTATTTTGGCTGTAACTTTAACACAACCTTAACATTGGTCATAACCTTTGAGCCAGTACAGATAGAGACTTGATATTTGGCATGCATGTGTATCTCATAAAGTCGCACAATTTTAGGGGTGACATGTCAAGGTCAAGGTCATCCTTCAAGGTCAGAGGTCAAATATATGGGTCAAATCACCGACTTTAACATTGAAAATAACGTTTTGACCTGTACAGATAGAGACTTGATATTTGGCATGCTTGTGTATCTCATGAAACTGTACATTTTGAGGGGTGACATGTCATGGTCAAGGTCATCCTTCAGGTTCAAAGGTCAAATTGTCTGTTTCTTTGTCTGTAACTTTAACATTGGTCATAACTTTTTAGCCAGTACAGCTAGTGACTTGATATTTGGCATGCATATGTATCTCATAAAGCCGCACATTTTGATGGGTGACATGTCAAGGTCAAGGTCATCCTTCCAGATCAGAGGTCAAATATATGGGTCAAATCACTGACTTTAACATTGGCCATGACTTTTGGATCAGTAGAGATAGAGACGTGATATTTGGCATGCTTGTGCATCTCATAAAGCTGCACATTTTGAGGGGTGACATGTCAATGTCATTCTTTAGGGTCAAAGGTAAAATTGTCTGTTTGTTTGTCTGTAACTTTAACATTGGTCATAACTTTGAGCCAGTGCAGATAGAGAATTGATATTTGGCATACATATGTATCTCATCAAGCCGCACATTTGGATGTGTGACATGTCCATGTCAAGGTCACCCCTAAAGGTCAGAGGTCAAACATATGGGTCAAATCACCGACTTTAACATTGGCCATACTTTTTGAACCAGTACTGATAGAGTCTTGATATTTGGCATGCTCGTGTATCTCATGAAGCTGTACAATTTTAGGGGTGACATGTCAAGGTCATCCTTCAGGGTCAAAGGTCACCAACTTCGAATTGGCCATAACTTTTGAACCAATAGAGGTAGAGTCTTGCTATTTGGTATGCATGTGTATCTCATGAAGCTGCACATTTTAAGGGGCAACATGTCAAGGTAAAGGTCATCTTTTAGGGTCAAAGGTCACCGACTTTAACATTAGCCATAACTTTTGAACCTGTTGATACATACCTGACATTTGGTATACATGTGTATTTCATGAAGCTGCACAGTTTGGGGAGACATGTCAATGTCAAGGTCATCTTTCAGGGTCAAAGGTCACCGACTTTAACATTGGCCATAACTTTTGAACCAGTAGAGATACAGACTTGATAGTTGATATACATGTGTTTCTCAGTTGGCTGCACAGTTTGAGGGGTGACATGTCAAGGTCATCTTTGAAGGTCAAAGGTCATTAACATTGGCCATAACGTTTTAACCAGTAGATATACAGCCTTGATACTAGTATGCATGTGTATCTCATGAAGCCGCACAGTTTGAGGGGTGACATGTCAAGGTCATCCTTCATGGTCAAAGGTTACCAACTTTTAACATTGGCCATAACTTTTGTACCATTAGAGATACAGACTTAATATTTGGTATGCATGTGTACCCCATGAAGATACACAGTTTGAGGGGTGACATGTCAAGATCAAGGTCATCCTTCAGTGTCAAATATCATATCGAGGGGACATAGTGTTTCACAAACACATCTTGTTTCTTATACAAAGGAACAACTCGAGCTTGTTTCAAATCATCAGGGGCGGACCCTTGGATTATTGATAAACTAATAATATGAGTGAGAGGTAAAACTATCAAGTGAGCACCATCACGTACAAATCTAGATTGAATGTCATCCAATCCCGTAGCTTTATTAAGACCTAAGTTCCTTAAATATTTCAAAACAATATCTTCTCTTTCGATTGAGAATGTAAAACTATTAGGAACGACACGTTTAGAAGAATAGTAATCACACACAAATTTCTGGTCATATTTGCCTGTACATTTTGGAAGCTTCTCAACAAGACTAGAAGCTATATTGACATAAAAAGAGTTAAAATGTTTGGCAACATTAAGTTTATCAAAGCAAATTTCACCATTAATATTGAGTCCTATACTACTAACTAAGATAGTCCTTTATTTAGAAGGCATTCTGAGCTCTTTCAAAGTTTTCAACAATGTCTTAGAATTAATCTTATTATTCTTTTTCTGATCAAATTTGCTGGTAAAATAAGATTTCTTTGCATTAAAAATTGCAGATTGTGTTTTGTTCCTAAGAGTTTTAAAAACGTTGAAATCAACTTCAGATTTGTTTTTCTTGTACAAGTTAAAAGCTTTATTCCTCTCATTAATGCATTTTAAAATATCAGAGGTAATCCAAGGCTCCGTCCTCTGTTTCAAACGGAGCAATACCATCTATAACTGATAAGAAAATGATCTTAACCCTTCGCTTGCTAATCGCGTCAATATACATACCTGTAAATAGTGAAGACCCAGATGAGACAGCTCCTGTAGGAACTGTCTCATCAGGGTCTGCACTATTTACAAGTTGATTGTGCAACCAGTGCACTCCACAGCAGTGATTGCACAGCGAAATACATGCACACAGTGAAGATACATGTAATTATACAACAGGGCATGGGTAAAGAAGGAGAAATGTATTTTAAAATTCAGCAAGCGAAGGGTTAAAATTCGCCCAAGCATCTGACACAGTATCAGAGAAAAGAACTGGACTCCAGTCAGTGTGTACATGTAACAGAGATTGCTGAAAATCATCCATGTTATAATTTTTCAAAGATCTAATTTTGATATTATTATGCTTACCAATGTAATATTTTGTCATTTTCCTGGTACAAAATATCATGGAATGATCGCTAAACATATATCAACAACACCACTTTGAGATATTCTGTCTTTGTCAGAAGAAAGTATAATATCAATTATTGATGATGAAGTACTACACACTCTGGTAAAGTCATGGATTGGCTGAGACAAGTTAAATAATTCTGTAAATGATTTAAAACTATTTGCAAGAGTACAGTAGGATGTACGTGCTACATTAGTATTAAAATCACCAAGCAGAATAGTTTCGAGTCCATTAAAATGCCAAACAGATGTAAGTAAATTTTCCAACAGTTCATAAGAATTCATCTGAGATGCGACTGTATGGTGTCAAACAGTGTTAACCCTGATCAGCCGTGATGTCTGAGATACGGTTCATGGCAGTAAAGCCCAGTGTAGATCCTGGTCAAATGTACTGTCTGAGATACGGCTCTATAGGATCGTTCTGTTTTACTTTCACCTTGTTTTAAGCAACCACCTGTTCTTAACTCAAAATACTTGATGTAATTTTCTGGCCGTTATAAAGAAGTTTTACTGTATATCAAACACGAGACGTCGGGTTACTCGTGGTTTCATCTGGATCCAAAACGATGCCACTAGCGTGCAGAGAGACCATTTGTAGCGTGTCCGTGTACCCTTTAGTATGTTAATAGCAAAGTTTTGGTTTAATCATTTCCTTCATAAAAACGTATTTTCATGCATCTGCTGTGTTTGCTAATAGAATTTGAAAAATACCTGTGTCTTTACTTTCAAAAATGTTTATAATGTTCGACCTGACACCTTTCACTCTTACTATTTTACCCATGAATAGTCAGTAGGTATTAAAATTTGGAATATATATAGAATAGGGAAATGGTTAAAAATGCTTCCACATCATTTTCAAAATACAGATGGATTGAGTATCTCTACAAATATGCAATACTTGTTTAACTCTTTTACCAATAGAGACGCATTTTCCATCCTTTGTCAACAGAGCAGACCAAGATCAGATGGCGTTTCATTCAAACAATACGATTAGAGTACAAAACATATTTGATCCTGATGAGGCGCCGAGTTACTGATCAGGATCCAACATCGTTGATAAGGTAATCACTCACCCTACGGCATCAGACATTATGTTAGATCCGCCGCCAATGAACACCAGATAAACAATATGACCCGCATTTTATATTAACAACTTTATTTTTAGATTTCTTGTTAAAACTATTTATAACGTACCATGGTTTCCCATGTAATCTTATATTTCAGTGGGGAAAACAACCTATTTACATGCTACATGCACTTACTGTAACGAAGCATGTGACCTTAACCCACATCGATAATTCAGTCAACTATTAGCATTAACCCTTCTCTTGCTGAATTTAAAAACAACAACACATTTCTTCTTCTTTACCCATGCCCTGTTGTATAATTACATATATCTTCACTGTCTGCACTTATTTATCTGTGCAATCACTGCTGTGGAGTGCACTGGTTGCACAATCAATTTGCAAATAGTGCAGACCCTGATGAGACAGTTCCTGCAGGAGCTGTCTCATCTGGGTATTCACTATTTACAGGTAGATATATTGACGTGAATGGCAAGCGACGGGTTAGCAGTCATACATAAAACAAATAGAACAGAAGTCAGTCAGGAACATGATAGTGCACAGCTGGTCAAGATACACAAGAACCTCTCTAAAGCGACTTTGTAATGATTTACCTGATAGAGGCGCCTTTTCACGTCTTTTCAAACAGACTACAGTAAAACGTGTCTTAAGCGATCATCAAAAACATAGTTTATTATGAGTATGTAAGGCGTACATGTATGATAGCTTAATGCAGGTCAAAAGTAATACAGAAAGCTCTTATAGGAGCTTTCTGTATTACCTTTGGTCTGTATTAAGCATTCACCTGCTTTTTAAGACTTCTATTTTAAAAAATGATTACCTCTTAATCATTTTCTCCATATATACGCCTTTCTACAACTCTGCAAAAATCACCTAAACGAGCAAATGCTCCATTTATCACAATGGTTTAAAAACTGCACAGTTCTAAACTTTTCCTTTTCTCTAGTAAATGCTCCTTTTCGGTAGATTTTTTTCAAAGAGGCTGGGTCCAAAAATAGCATATGGAGGAATGTGTTAAGACAGGTTCTACTGTAGACACATATCAACTCTTGTTTCTAAAGAGCCGTCTAATCTAGGTCTACTCTGTTTATAAATGCGTTAAAGACGTTTCTGTCAGATACAGTGTTAAAACATTTCTTAGGTCTATGTTTATTACAAATTTCAATACCTACTGAATATTCATGGACAAAACAGCTATAATTAAATATGACAGATTGACCATTGTAGCCATTTTAAAAGGTAAAGAAACAGATATATCATATTCCATTAGTAAACAGAGCAGAATCTGATCAGACGGCTCCGTCTGATCTGGGTCTACTCTGTTTGAAAATGCGTGATAACGGGTCTATATGAAGGAAAGGGTTAAGGGAAGAGATATTAGTATTGGTGGCTGTTAGATTTACTTAGTGTTGTATTGCTGTGATACCAATCTCACTCACTCGTTCAGTCACTCATTCAGTCATCCATTCACTAAACTCATTGGCTCACTCATTTACTATTTAACCCATTCATCTACCCACTTTCAACTCACTCATTCACTCACTCAGTATATCAGTCCGGTCTGTAACATGTAACCAAACAGCACAGAGTCTGATCGGATAACTCCTACAGGAACTGTTTGGCCTGGGTATGGTCTATTTACAAAAAGTGCCAAAAACGGGATTCTCAAGTAAAGAGTTGGATCCCAGAAATCATAATTCCAATTCTGTGTGAAGCATCATTTTAGTAAGATTTGGAGTATCACTCAGAACCTGACCCATCAGCAACCAGAGAATAAACTCAGACTCAAAAGTCAAACGCGACTAGTTTGATACCATGTCTGAGATATGACTGACGGATGTCCAACAGTGTAGACCCTGTCAAACAGTATAGATACTGATCAGACACGCTTGAGACGTCGGATGAGACGCCGCGTTAACGAGGGTAGCACAAGAAGGGCCAAAGGGTACAGACACATGTGTCATGTATATGTCTACTAAACCTGTACTTACCAAATATCAACATGAAAATATAGTTACCTTACAGGGACCGTCTGATCTTGGTCTACTCTGTTTGCAAATGCGTTAAGAAGATTCTATATGAGGGTAAGGGTTGATTTGTATTGTCGCATATTGTGGCATAATAATAATGTCCGTATTCGCTGTCGTAAACGTCGACGTCATGTGTAACGTCAGGGGACACCAGTAGCGTACGCCACGTCACTAAAATTGTTTGCTGTGAAATCAGGATCCAAACTATTTGATTATTATTAACGAGTTTTAGGCTCTAAATCTAAAACTATGGGGAAAAGCAAACAACTAAAATAGCTGGGAATAAACCACCAGTACTCTACCTGCGAAACTGTGACATACTTTGTAAACAGTTTCGATCCAGATCAGATGCCGAGTAATTCGGTGTCTTATCTGCGTCCAAACTATTTGCCACCCACTTTGTTTTTAAATAATGCTGACACCATCAACATTGATTAGATAATGTCAAGTAAACCTGAATGTTTTGCCAAAGCAGAACTGCAGAATCATATTTATATGATTTCATAAGAAAACAGAGCAGACCTTGATCAGACAACTCCTATAAGAGCCGTCTTATCTTAGTCTACTCTGTTTACAATGACGTAGAAAGTCGTATGTATGGAATAAAGGGTTAACTATGGAGGCTGAATATCTTATCAATACCCCTTCAACCCTTTACTAAATGAATATCCATGTACGATATAGTATACATACAGTAAATCCCCTCTAATGCGACCATTTAATGAATAAACATTTCTGCCTTTATAAGCAAGTGGCTGCTTAATGCAGGACGAAAGTTATGCAGAAAACTCCTATAAGAGCTTTCTACATAACTTTCATCCTGCATTAAGCTACCACCTACCTCTGCCACCCAGAGTTATGTCCATTTTGGTTGTCGCATTAGAGGGGTTTTACTACATACATGTATATGAATATTAATAAGCTTAACCCATTCTCTCCTACTGACGCCTGTTTGTGTCTATGTAAAACTCATTCTGTGAAACCATTGTGATAGATGGAGCATTTGCTCCATAGGAGGAAATGCTCTAAATATCACAATGGTTTCAAAACTACACAATTCTAAAAGTCTCCTTTTCTACAGTTAATGCCCCCTTTTCGCTAAAGACAGTCTAGGAGGATGGTCTAATGTTGATAATGGCATACAAACAAGAGATGTTTTTGCCCTGGTAAAACAATGCATAGAGTTCCAAACAGAGCAGACACTGACCAGACAGCTCTTATGTGATCCAATTTGTCAATATGTACCCATTATCCTGTTGAGCAAACTTTTGTTCGTAGAAACGTCACCGACTTCAGTTGTCATAGGTGATTTATCTTGCAGTCCACGAGAGTATCAGACAAGTTGGATCTTGATGAGACACCGAGGTACTGGTCACCAATCTGTCTGGATAGGTAATCGCATGTCTATCCGTAGCAAGCTAAAGATTTGAGATTCGCCGCGAATGAACAGATAAACAACATATTATCAACTTCGTTTATTTCCTGTTAAAACTATTTTTAACATACCTTGGTTTTTCCATGAAATCTACGTGTATTATTTTGGGATCCCAGACTGCAGTGTGGAAAACAAGATGTTTACAGGCGGCTCATTGTAACCTTAACCCACATATTATGTTACAGTACGTTCGAGAATTCAGTCAGCTATAATTAGTCTGGTAAATTGAATGAGTCAGTCAGAAACACGACAATGCAGGGCAACACCACAGCACATAGACGAGATACTGTAACACCTCTCTAAATCTGCCTTTTTACCATTAACCTGATAGAGACGTCTTATAACGTTTTAACAAACACAGTGGATCCACACATCAACTCTTGTTTCTTAGCAGTCGCCTAATCTAGGTCTGCTCTGTATGCAAATGCGTTAAAATGTGTCTCTGTCGGGCACGTGGTTAAGGTAAGAGATACTGGTATTGGGAGCTGTAATATTTACTAGGTGTTACAGTGCTGTGATGCCAACATCAATCACTCACTCACTCAATCACCCATTCACTTATTCACTTAATCACTCATTCACTATTGAACTCATTCACTATCCATTCACTCAGCCACATACCCACTCACTCACTCACACACTTATTCACTTACTCACCGACTCACTCATTCACTCGAACCCCATTCCTTCACTCATTCATTAGCTCTTTCGCTCATTCGCTCATTCACTCACCCACTCGGCCACTCTTCCCTCGCTCATTCATTCACACATTCATTCACCATCTCACTCATGCAGTCACCCAGTTACCTACTCGTTGACTCACTCATTTATCCTTGATCCCATTCACTCACTCATTCACTCACTGCTTCACTCACTCACTCACTCACTCACTCACTACGAGCACCCTCTGTAGTCAATGGAGATACTGTCAGTAGTCACCCTTCGACATGGTGAACTATTCATGCAGGACCCAGTCATACCGCGATTGTCTGAACACTCAAATCAGTATTATTATCAGTATTTGAGACAGGTGACAGCTTAATGCAGGATGAAAGTCATATAGAACGGTCCGCTGGGAACTTTACGTATGACTTTCATCCTACATTTAGCACTAAGCTCCCGCCTGCCTAAAATATTTCGATTGTTCTTTACTCACGGGGGTTTTACTTTACCGTATATATTATTTCATTGCCGTATCTTACTATTATTTCATTGCCGTACTTTACTTTACCGTATCTATTATTTCATTGCCGTACTTTACTTTACCGTATCTATTATTTCATTGCCGTATCTTACTTTACCGTATCTATTATTTCATTGCCGTATTTTACTTTACCGTATCTATTATTTCATTGCCGTACTTTACATTACCGTATCTATTATTTCATTGCCGTTCTTTACTTTACCGTATCTATTATTTCATTGCCGTTCTTTACTTTACCGTATCTATTATTTCGTTACTGAAATCAAATAAGTAGAACCTGTATAAAGCGGCCATCAAAATGAGGTCTAATTATGGGTCTATAAGGTAGATGGTTGTTTAATGCAGGTCAAAAGTAATGCAAAAAAATCCTATAGGAGCGTTCTGCATTACTTTTGCCTTGTATTAAGCAACCATCCTCCTTTTTAAGAGTCCTTTGTTCAATAAATGAATGTCAGGTTCTACTGTATATAACACATTTTGTCATAGCACACGGTAGACCAATCCGTTCTGTAATATTATAAGCAAACAGAGCAGATCCTAATTAGACAGCTCCTACTGGAACGGTCACATCTGGGTATACTCTGTCTGTAAAAGACGAAGAAATTCTGAAGTAAAGAGTTGGATCAATGCAGAAAGCGTCATGGAACCTGTATAACTTTCCTTACTAACTTGGAACTATGAATTCCAGAAGTGAACGTTCTAGATCATAAAAACATTTTGCTTGGGTCTGAGTTCATTGTGAAGCATCATTTAGTAAGATTTTGAGTCTCACTCAGATTCTGCCCCAGCATCTACTTGAGAATGAACAAACACTCAAACTCAGACGTTTTGTTATCACGTGACTAGTTTTGTTTTTCAGGTGTACAGCAGGGGTGGGGGTGGGGGGGGGCACAAGAAACTACTGAAATGAGATTGTTTTGGGAGTTTGCTAACAGTGTTGGCTCATACCTATCTCAAAGTACAGTACAGATCTCGCGGAACTTTCAAAGCCCGCGATGTCGCGATGGGGTTTTGGCTGGCTTCGCGGATAATGCTCGTGATTTTACCGCGATTTGTCATCGTGATGCATAATTATTCACGAAGCTCAACGCGTAAACGACCGCGGCGATCTCTGCCATCCATGGCTATCGCGGGCCTCGCTTATCACGACGAGTAATCGCGATTTACAGGTGATACAGTGCAAGCATTTTGTGAATGTTGTACGGTATATTTTACATGTACAATGTACACACATTCACTTACTGTTGTTTACAGTTGTCTGTGTATGTAATTTGAATTTATAAATTAAAAAAAATGCACACACATTGATTCAGTTATTGTTTTCATTTCTTAAACTCACTCGATTTACACGTTCAAAATTCAGAATAAGTTCTATGTTATGATATAAAATCGAACGATAATTATGAGGTGACAAAATTGGCCGACATAAGTCACAGCGACACTGTATGATATTCTAGGTCCCATAAAGAATGGTCTGTAATTTTATCTGATAGTTTTGCTCAGGCAACTTACGACTGCCATTTAGACGAAACATATTCTCATTTCCTACATAAATTCATTTATTATAGACAAACTGGCAGTAATACGAAATGTCCGACACCCTTGCGTTCATATCATGAACTACTTTTAATATTATTTTTTTCATTAAATACAAATGCAGCTAATGCTACAAAACGTGGGAAGATGTGTTAATGGTTAAAAACTAAATAAATCGCCAGCTCCCATGTTTATATGGGCATGCAGACGTACAGTCGCTGCGTCATTGAAATGGTCGAGATAGGTTTTCAGGGAATGAGATATACACATGGAATATTCATTGTAAACCTATCTCAGGGAATGAGAAATACATGTAATATAATATCCATTATATTAAATGAAATACTTTGTACCTCTTCTGTCGTGCAAAAAAATCCTGGCACTCTGACCTGCAACTTGCTGTCACAAAAGTACTCAACAAGGTACTCAACAAATCCTCGTAAGGAGTTAATAGTCCAAGAATTGCACTGCAGTTATTGACAATTACATCCAATAATAATCTAAGAACGAATATCAATTATCATCCATCAACATGACCTTTAAATTGTATCAAAATTGACTTCCACCATTGAATGAAAATCTCTGCCTAATAAGTTTGTCACACGATTACATCTGATAAATTATTCACAGAATTTGATTTTAAAGTGCGAAAAACTACTACAAGTTCAAAAGGGTCGGCCGCGTTTTAAATTTGCACTGTCTTTACTCTACCGGTTTTGCGGCATTTGTTTGTTACTTTGATCAGTTTTCATGTATTTTTTTTCACTTAGTTCTCTAAGAAAAATCTTTGATGTCTTAGATCGGTACCGAAATACAAATTCTTCAATGACATGTACCGTATTTTCCCATATTAAACCCATGTTATTTTCAATAAGGAGGCGTATATAAAAGGCAAAAACAAATTTGTTTCCTCTTTTTACCTCCTAAATATGTGCCCCAATAACTTTTTTTAAGCTTCCACGTGTTTTTAAGTAAAATTTCGCCGATTTAAATACATAAATGAAGGTTTCAAATTTTAACCAGTTGGAGATTTTACGGTAATGCAGGTGTTCATTCTGGGAGGATATTACCACAGCAGCCCTTGTGAGCCGACCAGGGTCCTGTCATAACCTAATTTGAATAAAGCTAATTTCTGCAGAGGTCCCCTGCCCTTAATTTGCATAAAGCTCCTTTGGACACAAGTCCAGGACACTTTTAACCCATCCCCTGTATGTTTATTACAAAATTCAACACATATGGAAGTTGGATCATATTGTAGTCAGTTTAGAAAGTAAATAAACATATTTTATCAAATTCCATTAGCAAACAGAGCAGACCCTGGTCAGACGCCTCCTATAATAGGTACCGTATGATCTGGGTCTACTCTGTTTGCAAATGCGTGAACACACGTTTATATGAGGGTAAGGGTTAAGAAATAGTGTTCACTGTTCAATACTTTTCGAATCAAGAAACTGGCAACTCGCATTGAAACACACACGTCGTATATTGCGTGCTTCAAGCTCAAGTTTATCAAAGTTACATTAAATTCATACTTGGAGTGGATTTGGATAGTTCAGGTCAGGATAACAGAGGTGAGCCTGTTTGATTGTTTTGTTTGTTAAGTTGAACTTCGAGATATTTTTTCTGGTGAAACAAAATGGGGAGCTGGGATTCTTGTCGGTAATTAGGGACACTCAGTTATAATGCGCTTGGTCTTATGTGTGAAATGGTTTGAGGACGAAACTTCACAGTTACTCTTTCGATACTAAACTGTTGGTTTAAAAAAAAAATAAAGCTAGGTTGCGAGTAGTGCTTGTACATGTTCTGTGTCGTGTTGAAGCTCTCATTATTTAAAGAGCAAAAACTCAGGTAAATTAGAATCGCGATGCATCATAACGTTTATCGAAATCGCCATGACCCATCGCAGATTCAATACGCGATGTCACACGCGATGGGTTCTTGTGATTTTCTATAATCCGCGGCAGATTTTTTCTTCCCGCGAAAGGTCAAAATCGCGATGAATCGCGTTTTGCGAAAGTTCCGCGAGATCTGTACTGTATGTATCCCTTTACTTTACTCAATGCATTACTTATGAAAGGAATAATAACATCATGGCTATGAATAAGGTGCGTTTTATCATACAGTAAAACCTCTCTATTTGTTAATTAGTTGGTATTTAGAGCAGTGTTGGCTGTTTTACTTTCACCTTGCTTTAAGCAGCCACCTGCCTTTAACACAAAAAAACTTGATATAATTTAGTGTCCGTTATAGAGAGGTTTTACTGGAACATAATATGCTTTCTGCATTATTTTTACCCTGCATTAAGCAACCACCTGCTTTAAGCTTCCTGTGTCCAGTATTTAGACATGTTCTACTTTATATTGCCGCTTTAAGCAATGACAGTTTCCACCCAACCTTCCTATTAATTGAACTGTTATTTGTACTGAATGGATGGTTCTCGTCCGCTTGCACAATGAGGTATACTGTTTTCCATCTTTGGTCAAAGATGACTGCCATATTTATATACAGTAAAACCTCTCTGAGCCGGAATTCTAGTAGAGAAGAATTGAGATACCTTTAGGTCAGTGGATGCTTCGTACAGCAGGGTGGAAGTCATGCTGATTCGAGAAAGCTCCTATACATGTAGGAGCTTTCTTCATGACTTCCATCCTGCATTAAGCTTGGGTTTCTCTGTATCCACTCCCCTCTCTCTGGGGCCTCATTTTGGCTCATAATTGGCAGAAACGGACGCTTATCATAATCACTAACCAACCTTTTCACAAAATTTTCGGATGAGCGATATTTTACTGCCATAATTGGTTACCATAGACTACATTATTAGCTCAGCATAATGTGACCTTGTTTGTCTCGTTTATTTGTTGTGCAATACCCCAAAGTCTTGATGACCCTGTTGGAAACCCAAAATGCAAGGTTTTCGTACAACTACCATATTTATTTACCCCCGTCGACCCTGAATCAATTTCTCTGTATGGTACTCTTGCGGGTAATTACCCGGTTTCTGTCATACGAGGCACGCGCTGTAATTGGCCAATATCGGTAATCATGTGACATTACATCATGCACAGGTCTATAAAGGACAAGGAAGACTTTGTATTGTTGTGAATTGGCGACTTTCCTCCTCTCCTGTAAGAGAGTAACATGTGAAAGCGAAGAGCCTGGCGTCTTTCGAATCGAAATGTTTTCGTTGATAAAGAAACGTTTGTAGCAATATGTTTCTTTTGTGCTTGAGATCATGCCTTGAGGTTGGTCATCAGACTTCGTAGCCGATCTGATGGTATACCAGGCGCCAGGCAAACTTCCATTCTAACAAGACAGGAAATGTCGTCAACGCAGTCACTAGTTTTCATTTATAATAAGTAAGTACTATCGATTTCTTTCGACCTTCGGTCAGAATATCAACTAGTTATCCACATTTAGACTGTTGAGATTTGACTTTGTATAGTTTATTTATCAGTCTGTATCGTGTTTACAATTATCGTTCAATGCAATAAAACCCTTAACCGGGCGTTCACACGTGTATTAACTCTTTCCCTAATGAATATTCATGTAGTCATGACGTCATGAGTATTAATCAAATTATTTTTATAATGGCATATGAGCACAGGGTATTTTGGCTCAGGCAGAAGCTGTAGAGTCAGATCTATAGTACACCATAAGCAAACAGAGCAGACCCTGGTCAGACAGCTCCTATAGGAGCCGTTTGATCTGGGTCTACTCTGTTTGCAGATGAGTCAAAAATTTATTGTTTTAATATACTAACAACCATTGTTTTTGTAAATTTCATAGAATTTTTGTGACGAGTTTACATCAGGCTTTCAGTATTCTGATGGAATCTGTCTGAGAGTCGTACAGTACAATTCATATAGGTGATGAATAAAATAGATTATGATTGAAAATCTATAAATGTATGTAAATGGAGAATTCCAACTGTGTCCACTATTCCAAAAACGCGCACGGGCCATTCTAGAATCGCCCTGCGCGTTTTAGGAATTCCGATATTGTCCGCCACAATCGAAACTACTCTCCGTATTCCGTCAGAGTTCGGAATATAGGTCTTATTTCGATAGAAATAGCCGAGGTGTCCCGAGTGTGTCCGCCATTATTGGAATTCCTAAAACGCGCAGGGCAATTCTAGAATTGTCCATATTCCAATAATGCGCAGAACATATATACAATGAAGAAAATATTCCAAAAACAGGGAATTAATATGATACATAAATACTTGAATTGCTCTGATCTAATATTTCGACCACTAAGGGCCTTTTGATTGTATGGCTGAAAGCATGTAACAAAAATGTGACGTGTATTTTGACATGATAATGATTGAAAAAGGCCCTTAGTGGTCGAAATATAAGATCAGCGAAATTCAAGTATTATACATATGTTATTATTATATATTATTATATATCATTTTTTATTTGTTTTACGTTTTATTTTTTTAAACGGTTTAACAAAGTTGTGAAAAATGCATATTCATGTCGATGATCACAAAAATGGCCGCTACCATGTTATAATTACGGTTGCCATGCGGAAAAACCCTTACCCAATAGAGATGCTCTTTGATATATTTGCAAATAAAGAAGACCCAGATCGGACGGGTCCTGTAAAGAACCATCAGATCAGAATCTGATGAATTTTATAGATTCGATCCTACAGTTTCAGCAATGGTGAATGATCTTTTATTTATAAACCATGATAAAAAGGTCAGCTGATAAATACCCATGATGTCGTTATGTCTTTCGTGAAGTTTTCAGTAATAACCAGTTTGGAATGAAATACATGTAATACATAATTCTAGTTGGGATAAATACCTTTCCTAACTTTCTTTGCTGCAAATTCTAGTCAGAGATCAAGTCCGGCCGTCACGCTTAGTTTGGTCGTTGCGTTGATGGTCACGCATAGTTTGGTTGTTGCGTTGATGGTCACGCATAGTTTGGTTGTTGCGTTGATCGTCACGTTTATTTAGTCGTCACACTTTGTGTAACACCACCAATCTTATAAAAGAATTCTTAAGTCTAATATGTCGACCTATAAACAGTTAAAAACCACACATCTAAACCGATATTCTAGAAGCATTAAGCTGCCACCTGTTTCAATGACCGATATTTATGCTCATTTTAACGCCCGTTTTTTTACGCCTGTAAAGTGAAACCCTTCTATGGATACCCCAAATGTGGTTTATTGGTCTTAAAGCCAAATAGTAGATTAATGCAGGACGGAAGTAATACGAAAAAGTCCCCCAGAAGATTACTGCTTTAATTTCATCCTGTATTTAAGCAACCGCTAGCTTTTAAATACACCTATGTATACACATTAATAAAGTGGTCCTTTTAGATGTTCTTATTACTGAGCGAAGATTCTGTCTAGCATATCAGTTTCATCAAACTTTCGAAGTAATTTCGATAAAAAATGACAATTTTACCCACTACTCCATGAATATTCATGTAAGAAATAATGACATCATGAATACTTATTAGCTACAGTTTTATAATGGCGCATGGAACATGTTATTTCGGCATTGGTAGAAGCTGTAGAATCATAATATCATGTCAAAAGCAAACAGAGTAGGCTCTGATCACACGTCTCCTACAGGAGCCGTCCGGTCGGTCTGGGTCTACTCTGCTTGCAGGGGCGTAAACAAGTATTTATGGAGTAACAACGTTACTTGGCGTATTATTCCAATGACTGTAAGATGTAAACTTGTTAAAAACCATGATGATAAATAGACATTGGTGTCTGTCAAATCAGATGGTTGCTTAACGCAGGAGCTTTCTGTAAAACTTTCTTGCACTAAGCTACCAACTACCTGTAGGATCCAGTATCAGACTTCTTCCTGGTGGTAGCATTAGAGGGGAGGGAGTTTACCTCAACACTAACTTTTCCACGTTCAAACAGCTGCAGGAGTTGGCAAGTTCACATTGTTTTGGAGAGTCACATATCGTTGACCAACCATTACAACAACTAACCTGTTCCTTCATTAAAATGTGTTTTCACGCATTTACAAACAGAGTAGATCAAGATCAGACGACTCCCACTGGAGCCGTCGGATCACGGTCTGCTCTGCTTGCTAATGGATATAGATGTTTCTTTATTTTCTAAAATGGCCAAATGTTCAACATTCCATACTTCAATATAACTTGTTTGTGCATGAATATTCAGTAGACATTGAAAATTGTAATAAACGTAGAGCAGGGACAGAGTGAATAGCTGTTGCATTGTTGAGAAACTACGAGCGTATTGACCGAGTGTCAAACAGCACGGTCCCTGACGAGACAAAGACTCACTGCACGTCACAGTTTGGCCCATGCTGTTTGCAAATGCGAGTCATGCGGAATGCGAGATCTGGGTCCATGCTTATAAAGCTTTTAGTTGAGTCTGAGTTTCGTTTTCAAACTATTGATTGGTCAGATTTGAGTTCTCAAGCTTTTGATTGGTCAGATTTGAGCCAGAGGCTCAAATCTGACCAATCAAAAGCTTGAAAACGTACTCAGACTCAACTAAAAGTTTTATAAGCATGGACCCAGTATTAACAGACAGTGCAACGATTTGAGAATTATGTACACGTTTGCCTGTAATATGTTGAGAAAAGAACAGTGGTGGAAAATGACATCTAGTCCAGATTTCGAGATAGAAGTTCTTCCGTTTCTTTCAAAAACATAACTATGCAGGCCCAAACTGTTTTCAGTAATTCGAGTATAGATTGATTTATGTAAACGGAAGTGGAATCTGTATTGATTTATGTAAACGGAAATATTGTAGTATAATGTATGTATTGAAGTTGCGATGCATTGTATTATATTGTATTGTTTTATATAGGATCCGTCTGATCAGGGTCAGCTCTGTTTGCTTATGACAAAATATAGATATGATTCTGCAGTTTTTGTCAAAGCAAACAATTCTCTTGAAATCTTTACATTATACAAATTCAGCTAATAAACATTCATGATATCATTTTGTTTCGTGCATGATTATTGAACAGGGAAAGGGTTTAAAGATAAGTTAAAAAGGTTAACCCATTAATTACAAAAAAATTGACGAATTAGTGATTCCCTTTAAATGCTAAATTTTAAAGTGGAATAATCCATCACTGATTAAAAGTGGGGTTCATTCAGTATGAAAGGGTATAATTTGTGAGAGGATTTTGAATAACAAACAGTGCAGACCCTAATCAGAGAGTTCGTCTATGAACCCTCTGATCTGGGTCTACACTTTTTTCCATTGAGAGATAACTCGTTTCCAGCATACAAAGGGTTAAATGCGTCTAATTGTGGTGCTAACTGTTTGAAACTGTTCCTATAACGCGACCAACTCAACCATGTGAAATGAAGCAGGTAACATTGCTTTCAAACCACTTATTTGCGGAACTATCCATTCCCTCCTCGAATTGTTTTGGACACAATCTTTTAGAATGAATCTACCGAAAAGGGACATTTACTAGAGAAAAGGAGAATTTTAGAATTGTGTCATTTTGAAACAATTTTGATACATATGACAAATGCTCTATTAATCACAAAGGTTTCAAAAGATGACCTTTTACAGAGGCGCCAAAAGGCGCCAGTAGGAGGGAATGGGTTAACATTTTCTCTGCTAATGTCGCAAACAGTTTGGATCCAGATGAGACGCAGTGTTGCCTATTGTCTCATTAGGGTCTAAACTGCTGTTACTGTGACTATTTTCTTTTGAACAAAAATGAAGAAATGTGAAAAAACATGAACATTGTAGGAGACGATAAAGTTTGCAGACGACAACATTTCACAGCGAAAGACTTTACTTAATGTACAATCTTTTCCAGGACCTACTTCGGTACGATGGGACATCTTTACTTAACAACTATTCCTCCGTAACCCACAACGCCCTCTTCTGAAGAAATTAGAAATGAAGAAATAAACAAGGATATCAAATCATGGACACAAAAAGAAAACTGAAGCTAAACCACCTAGTCCATCCTTATTCGCTAAAATACAACGGTTATATGCTGTAACAACAAAAGAAAAGATTCCACCGTCTTCTTTGGTAGATCAGATTTAACAGAGCATCCGTAACAATGGATGTAAAGCTGGAAGAAGAACCGATTGTAAACTCCTATACCATATCACGACATGCTTATAAGCATGTAACTGGAAACATCAAAAAGTGTTCACAGTTCTATACCGTGAAGACAATGCTTAATTCTATTAAATCATGTTTAGACAATCCTGATGAGGTAAAGGAGTCAGATTCAACCCGTTATGAACTTACGAAGAGGTTTTCAAAAGAAATAGGTATTGTTTATAGAAATTCAACAGTTTGGAGATCGACCGAAATTAAGGTTATACATGACGCACACGCCTCTGTTATTGTGACTGCGTATCCAAAGATTTAAATTGTAGAGAAAAAAACAAACAGGACGGGCCTCTATGAAAGCGCCTCCTCGTGGTGTGGCCTGGATACAGTTACCGCTAGGTTTCTGAAACTAAAAGCTTTCAAATACATGCAGTAGTATGCTGAAGGCATATGCTGATGAATAATAGTATTGCTATACTTTTGATGAATGAAATGTGCATTCATATATTAAATGTAGTATTACTGAATTGGTCATGACAGCACGACCACACTTATCGTGGCACAGACATGGTTTCCCTAAAAAGATTCAAATACATAACTTTAAAAGTTTGTAATACAATAGATGCCTCAAAATAAACTTTACTAAGTTCTATTACTTTTACGGCACATTACAACCTACTTTTACATGCATCATCAAAAGGAGGAATAATTATGCGTTTGTAGGCAAATGGTAGCTTAATTCATGTCAAAAGTAATTCAGAAAGTTCCTATGGGAGCATTCGGAATTACTTTTGCCCTGCATTAAGCAACCACCCGCTTTTAAGACTCCTATGTTCCATAGATGAATGATCGCTTAAGACAAGTACATTCATTTGTGCGTATAGAATCTGATGAAATGGAAGCGCTCCCATTGTATATTTACGAGATCAGTGGATCTGAAACTAAACGCTTTCGAAACAAGTAAATATGAGTGGTTATATGAAATAAAGGGCATGCATTGTAATATTAACCTTCAGCCTGCTGAGCAAATTATTTTTTCAGTGTGTTTCACCTGCTACATTTTTAAAATTCAAGCTATAATTAATTTGTTTACCAAAATACAATCAGGATGTTTAATAGTTTGGATCCTGATGAGACGCCGAGTTACTCGGCGTCTCATCTGGATCCAAACTGTTTGCAAAGGTATTCACCCGTCCGCCCAAAGCAGGCTAAAGGCTAAAGATTAAAAGTATTTCAGGTTTTATTTTGCTAAAACTTTGATTACTGTTCCAAGTCGTACACATATATTCATGCCTCTGAAATGAAATTTCTAAAGCAAGAAAAGGTATACAAATTTACATTTAAATCAATTATGATTCTGCACTGATAAACAACTAAATATATGCAAGCAAATTCAACAACAACATAATATTTTATTATGAAAAAATATTATATATATTATATTATACGGAAAAAAATATTATATATATTATATTATATGAAAAAAGAATGATTAAGCAAGATTGATATACAAGAACAAACATACCGTACGCATCCCAGTGGTGCACATAATATACATAATGTAACAATTGTTAGGATAAATAATCGTAAAAGTTATACAGAGTGCCAGTTAAGATGCGCAAATTTAAACATTTTCAAGAAAATGTCCTTTATTTCTCCACCAAAGCCTATAATTGGACTACTTTTTAGAATCGTCTCGAAGAGACGATTCTAAAGAGTTGTCTTAGTATAGGGTTTGGTGGAGAATGACGATTTTAGTATTTGGTAACACACCTTTATCTGTAGCTCTGAATATTATAGGCACAATGACCCAACATTAATGTTAACAGAATCATACAGTCGAACTGAAGAAATGTAGAAATGTAAAAGAGGGCCTCTATGAAAGCGCCTCCCCGTGGTGTGGCCTGGATACAGTTACCGCTAGGTTCTGGAACTAAAAGCTTTCAACAAAACCAAACATGAATGATACAAATAAAGATGTCAAACTATTTTTCAATACTACTGACCCTGGTATCGGTCGGAAGGAGTTGGGCAGAGTTAGCCTCAGTATGAGATTTACATATTGCGATATTTCTCTGACAACGAAAGCGATTAATGACAAGTGAACAAAATGATTTAATTAGTATCAAATACAGTATTACCGAACATGCATATAAACACGTGAAAGGTAATATTAAGAGATCATCTCAATTTTTAACCAAGAAGGTCATGTTACAATGCATAGACGAGTGCATTGCTCAGCCTGACAAGATAGAGCATTTAGACGAAAGCCGTTGCATTTTAGAAAAAGTGTTTTCCAATTATATCGGTTTTGTGTCAAGAACCTACAAACAATCAAAAACCGTTAAAGACGTATATGAGAAGAAGAAGAGTATAGTTCTTACAGCTTATCCTATTGGGTAGACAAATCAGCGTGATTCTCTGCATATACAGTAGAAACTGCCTTAAGCGACCATAAAAATGATGTATAATTATGGGTCAATAAGGCAGATGGTAGCTTAATGCAGATCAAAAGTAATGCAGAACACTCCTCTATGCCTGTATTAAGCATACACCTTCTCTTTAACGCTTCTATGTTCAATGTATGAATGATCGCTTAATGCAACCATTAAGATATTCTGACATGGAGTTAAATCAGGTCTAATATCAGGTATTGTTGCATTTCTTTTCCAAGAAAATTGGCACATTGTAAGATATTCTGACATGGAGTTAAAACAGGTCTAATATCAGGTATTGTTGCATTTCTGTTCCAAGAAAATTGACCAATTGTAAGATATTCTGAAATGAAGTTAAATTCAGGTCTAATGTCGGGTATTGTTGCATTTCTGTTCCTAGAAAATTGGCACATTGTTAGATATTCTGACATTGAGTTAAATTCAGGTCTAATGTCAGGTATTGTTGCATTTCTGATCCAAGAAAATTGGCCCATTGTAAGGTATTCTAACATGAAGTAAAATCCATGTCTAATGCAAGGTATTGCTGCATTTCTATTCTAGAAAAATTTAACCCTTTACTTAATAGAAACAAATTTTCCCGCATTTGCAGAGTAGACCCAGATCAGACGACTGGTGTATCAGACGTCTGATCAGGGTCTGCTCTGTTTGCTTACGAAATTATATACATGTATAGACATGATTCTGTAGTTTTTGCCAAGGCCACAGAATCCTGCCTTCATATTATACATGTACCATTATAAAAAATCCGCTAATAAATATCGATGATGTCACTCTTATAAAACACTTCCTTGAGGGAAATGGTTCATATTCCTGTACTGTATATGTGAATGTATAGCCTTTGGTTCATATTCATGTACTGTATATGTGAATGTATAGCCTTTGGTTCATATTCCTGTACTGTATATGTGAATGTATAGCCTAATGGTTCATATTCCTGTACTGTATATGTGAATGTACAGCCTTTGCAAACAGCTTGAGTCCAGATAAGACACAGACAACTAGGCGTCTAACCAGGAATCCAACTGATGTTGGACGCATCGGTCAGGTTTCTAACAAGAAATATACAGCAAAACCCCTCTTAAGCGGACGTTCAATTTAGTATAAACATCAGTCTTGGAGACGAGTGGCAGCTTAATACATGGTAGTGACAGTCATCTTGCAGCTTGCTGTAAGACGACCATCTTGCATTAAGCAGCCACTTTCCTAAAATGTGTCTAAATTATTCTATACTAATAATTGGAACTACAGTAAAACCTCTCTTTAACGGCCACTAAATTACATCAAGTATTTTGTGTTAAAGGCATGTGGCTGGTTAAAGCAAGGTGAAAGTAAAACAGAACGCTCCTGTAGGAGCGTTCTGTTTTACTTTCACCTTGCTTTAAGCCGCCGCCTGCCCTAAATACTAATTAACAGAATTTACATGCCGTTATAGAGAGGTTTTACTGTATCGATGTTTTGCTGTATCGATGTTTTGCTGTATCGAGGTTTTACTTTACTCGATAATTGATCTGGATCCAAGCTGTTTGCATTTGTTCAGAAGAGTTCGTCGCTGATATGTAAAAGGGTAAACAATAAGTAAATCTAATATTGAATAAACTCATGCAGAACCTCACGAATTTGAGTTTTCTTTTATATCTCAAACCTGATAATGTCGATTGTTTCTTTGAAGTGATCCAGATAATATTCGTAAATTAGACCATTTTCAAGAATTGCTCTTTTATTTCTCCATCAAAACCTATTTGGTGACCACTCTATAGAATCGCCTCGAAGAGACGATTCTAAACTGTATTCATAGTGTAGCGTTTGGTGGAGAAATGGCGATTTTAGTATTTGAGTACGCATGTTATCTGTAGCCCAGGTCTCTTTGTGTGTTATTTTACTCAGTCCTCAGACTGACTATACTTCTGTATATCTGCCTGGTGTTTTCTGCATGTCTTTTACATTGTTCATCTGTGTTCTTCGATACATGTACAGTAAATCCACTCTAATGTGACCATTTTATGAATAAGAATATGCATCTTTAAAAGCACGTGGTTGCTTAATGCAGGACGAAAATAATGCAGAAAACTCCTGTAGGCGTTCGTCCAATATACAGCTACAACATGTCTGTAAGACCCACAATTAGACCTTGGGTGTTTTGTGGTTTTGTTTATATTGATCTAAATGTTTAATCCTCTCCCTTATGTAAGCGCATTTTGACGCATCTGCACACAGAGTAGACCCAGATCAGACGGCTCCTATAGGACCCGTCTGATCAGGGTCTGCTCTGTTTGCTTATGGTGTATACTATAGATCTGATTCTACAGCTTCTGCCTGAGGTAAAATGGCTTTTGTTCATATGCCATTATAAAAAAATATTCTTACTAAATTAAATATTCATGACGTTTCCTACATGAATATTCACCAGGGAAATGTTTAACAGGGCTGCTCACAACGGGAATGTTTAGAGTATCGTCAGTAAAATATTATTTGTATATTTCTCTGTCAAATCCTATATAGCAGCTACGCATTATTATGCCTCTTCGAGACAATTCTACAATAAGTATCAGCAGTACAGGTAAGAGATTTTGATAGACCAGTACACATCTTATGTACGGCTGTGGTCGGTAAACTTGTTCCTTTTTACGTCCGTATGTATGTCTGTCTGTTCGTCTGTTTCCTGTCTGAGTCTGTCTGTCTTTCTGGTTTAATGTTTCTGTGCTACATGCTGGTTTGTGTAAACATGATAGAGACGCATGTTCAGGCCTTAACCCATTCCCTTATATGGACGCTTATTGGCGCCTCTGTAATGGTCACTTTCGGAAACCATTGCTCCGTAGGAGCAAATGCTCTATTTATCACACTGGTTTCAACACTACACAATTCTTAAACTTTCTTTCCTCTAGTTAATGCTACTTTTTTTTATTTCAAAGTGTGTGCTTTCTAACGGGCGTTGGTAGGTATGTTGTTCTACCCGACCGTTCTGTGCACGAATCAAATCTAAGCTGCGTGGTGGATTTCTAAATGGGAGACAACTCTGCAGAAGTTCCCGTGGGGAGGATTTATTTATCACAGACAAACAAGAGTTACCCTTCTTCACAAAATTAAATAATCGATGATGATCGGATAGTTGTAATAAAACAAATATTCCGATACAGTAGAGCCTTTCTTAAGCGGCCATCAAAACGAGGTCTAATTATGGGTCTGTAGGGCAGCCGGTAGCTTAATGTAGGTCAACAGTAATGTAGAAAGCTCCTTGTATTACTTTTACCATGCATTAAGCAACCACCTGCTTAAGACTCATATCTTCAATGATTAAATGAGTCTGACCGTGTTTTAACGTGTTGAACCCGTATCGTGTCAGTCGCGCCTTGACTAGCAAAACGCATCGCACATACCCATCTCTTAGCACCTACACCCTGTAGTACAGCTCGGATGTTAAACACTGTATCTAGAGAACGTTTGTAGAATAGTTGAAGAACTGTAGAATGTGGAGTTGGTAGATGGATAACTGCTCCGATAGTATTTTATATGTTTATTATGTATTCTGGACTTCCAGTTCGTAATATATGACAGTTGCAATCCACAGCCAGTAAAATTACAAGTCTAAATGTAAAAAGTAACTATATGAAAGCAAAATAATTTAGTCAGGATAGCCCGAGTACTAGAAATCTAGCATGGCCTAAACACGTGTGTCTTTGTCTAACTCTACACTGTAACTCTTGCAGAAATTGGACCGAAGGGATTTAGTACATCACGTGAATTTTGACAGGTAATTTGTACACAACGCTTATCGCGTCTTAATGGATTAAATCTTGCGGAATAGCTATCACCAGGAAGGCGGTATGTGTTGACAGTTATTACACTAGATAAATGATCTGGAGAACAACTATCAATATGAATTTATGAAGTATGAATAATACCGATGTAATAACCCTCCCCAATGAGATATAACGCTATCTATCTCGACATCTATCTTTTCTGAACAACTTTCAGAATATACAAACTATTGTGATATATAAATAAATATCTGAAGGCGGAAGCTATCTAGAAACTACTTATTTATAGAAACTGGAATCCCCTACATGACAGTAGAACAGACAGAGAGAGGACGCTTTAGGTACAGGTACGCTGTTTCACTCATAAGAAATTTACTCGCAAAACGGATTGTTTAATGTATAACACGCATATCAGTTTCATGTGTATATTAGTAATGATAGAACTTGCTGTTTTAAGGATTGTAAAAGAGTAGCCCGTAATAAGCAGTAATATAGCCATACTAGTAGTAGTTTGTGTGTTTTTTAACTAATCGTAATACATGTAGTATTAGAAGTAACACAATAGTGGTAATAGTTCAAATAAAAATAAGAATCAATAATATTAGTAGTAATGGTAGTAGTAGTAATAATAATAATAACAGCAGCAGTAGCAGCATCAATAGTAGTAGTAGTAATGGTGGTAGTAGTAGTAGTAATAGTAGTAGTAGTAGTAGTAAAAGTATAAGTAGTAATAATAATAACAACAATAGTAACATGAGCAGTACCAGCATCAGTAGTAGTAGTAGTAGTAGTAGTAGTAGTAGTAACAACAGTAACATGAGCAGTAGCAGCATCAGTAGTAGAAGCATCAGTAGTAGTAGTAGTAGTAGTAGTAGTAGTAGTAGTAGTAGTAGTAGTAGAAGTAATAATAATAGTAACAGCAGCAGTAGCAGCATCAATAGTAGCAGTAGCAATGGTAGTAGTAGTAGTAGTAATAATATTAATAATAATGATAATAATAATAATAACAGCAGCAGTACAATGTAGCAGCATAAATAGTAGTAGTAGTAATGGTAGTAGTAGAAGTGATTATAATAATAATAATAATACCATACTATCATAAGCAAACAGAGCAAACCCTGATCATACGGCTCACGACAGAAACTGTATGATCTGGGTATGTTCTGTTTGCAAGGGCGTAGAAAGGTGGCTTGTTATAATATATCGAGTAAAGGGGTAAAACTCAATGACTGACAACTATTGCGAGCTTTCTTTTTTCCCCGCAAGCTTGATGCCATTTGAATTACACCATAAGGGAGAGTTATAATTATAGAAAACGTTAAATCCATACTGTTACTAAAAATAATGTAGGCCAGATTGTAGCAATCGGAACTATTCGGTTACTTTTTTCAAAGGTTGTCGGAATAAGACGATTATTTACGATAGATATTGTATACCAGAATCGATGTCTTCCGATTTATTACACGCAAGACCGGAATGAGCCGAGAGTTTACGATCCCCAAAGATACGGAGATAGATCATTGTACAATTTGTGTCTCAGGACTGTGTTTGTTATAGCGGATTTATTTACTAATCAGTGGTAAAGTTTACTATCGCGACAAAAATATTGTAGAGGACTTTGTAGACATTTCAGGTGACTATGTATACTTTGTTTATACGATAAATCGTGCTCCCATTTTGCTTTCTCATAAGATACATGTTTATAACGGGACAAAAAGAACCTATCCGCACCAGTTATTACAATTATTGTTATGTAAATTACCCTTTCTACAAACTGATTCAACCTTTTCCGTTTTCCCTTCTTAACCCTTTCTGCATTACTTTGACCTGCATTTAGCTACCACCTGTCTTACAGACCCCTATAGTTAGACCTCTTTTTGATGGCCGTTTACTACAGGTTCTACTGAGTCTATATTTAGATCTGATTCTTCAGATTCTGCAGTCTAAATACGACGTGTTCATATGTCATTATAAAGATTGAGCTGAAACATATTCATATCATTATTTGTACGTGAATAATCATTGAATTAAGGGTTAAAACGAAATAGCAACAATTCAAAAATGTTCTGCTAGTCGTCCTCTGCTAAATTCTCCTTCAAAAATGTATGTACAAAGTGACAAGGGGTTTGGATCTTGATAATATCTCATTTTACACTGTACTTAATCTCGATCCAAATTGCTTGAAACCAAGGAGTAACAGTAGCACCTGTCTTAAGCAGCCATTCATTTACTGAGTATAGGAGTGTTTAAAAGCAGGTGGTTACTTAATGGAATAGGAACTTTATGCATTTTTTACCTGCATTAAGCTACCACCTGCCTTACAGACCCAACTTTAGATCTCTTCTTGATGGCCGCTTAAGACAGGTTCTGCTGTACGTATACTACACCGAACACATGACGTGTACTTCATGGAAGACGAAGTGAAACTAGAATAAATTCCATGAATTGGCGTTAACGTTCATGTTTACATGGTATGAAAACACACACATAACTCTTTCGCTGTCAGCATAGTTAACCCTTACAGTGCGGGACCCGAGTCACTAATGTCCTTTGCAAACAGTGTAGACCCAGATGAGAGGGCTCCTAAGGGAGCCCTCTCATCAGGGTCTACACTGTTTGTCATGTTACACTTTTCTTTAGAAAAAATCCCTAAATATTCACTATAAGCTTGACGTATTTGAATTTTGGAAGAGTCCATTTGAAAATTCAGCGTTGTAAGGGTTAAGCCCGGTTTACACCTGCATGACCAGTTATGACCAGATGATACGCCGAGTAATTCAGTGTCTCATCAGGATACAAACTGCTTGATAATGTAACTACAATAAAACCTCTCTATAACGACCACTAAATTACATCAAGTATTTTGTGTTAAAGGCTGGTGGCTGCTTAAATCAAGGTGAAAGTAAAACAGAACGCTCCTATAGGCCGGAGCGTTGTTTTACTTTCACATTGCTTTAAGCAACCACCAGCCCAAAATACCAACTAATTAACACATGTTTAGTGGTCGTTATAGAGAGGTTTTACTGTTTTTGTTTGAATGAAAATGTAATAAAATTTCAAATTGAAGCAAATTGAAGCAGACGAAACATTATGCAAACGACACTACGTTTCAAGCCGGGACTATATTAAGTAACTGGTTTGTAAATACATGTAGTGCATATCTTAGAACACAGTTTAAAGCTTCTACTAATAGCTTAAAAACTGATAACCTTCATTTCATAGGTCACACAGTATGGAGGATGATCAACGCCAAAATTGCATCATGCTTTGTGGCATTTCAAATTTTCAATTTGCATCATGTTAAATGCATTATGCTAAATGATTATTGCATGTCACGATGTGCTTTCTTCTTTCTTTGAAGTTTCTTTTTCGATCCGACATTTGACCTTCTGTAAACTTATTTACTAAGAGGTTAAAATATGGCCTAGGTGTGCCTTCTGGCCATAATGGCACACCTGGTGTCACAATAGCCCTCGGGCTTTAGCCAGAAGGCACACACAGGCCATATTTTGACCTTTTTATTGAATACCTTAAACATTTTACTAGATAGATCTATATGCCACCTATTCATTTCAACACAATCTACAGTAGATGTAACATCCCAACAAACCATAGACATAGATCTAGAGATCTATAATTTTGCAAAACTAAGAAAGAATAGTCATACTTTCATGGGGATTCGAATCCCCGTCGAAAAATATGTAGTCCGACGTAATAACCACTAACACTAACGATGAATTTACTTTTGACTACACTGTTTTAACTTATAAGTTTGTTTGAGAACTTCCGATGGGATGACGTGAAATTATTACGTCACAACTGTCATTTTTGAATAACATAAACAAAGTTAGGTAGTACCGATCGATACAAATAAAGAAATTGATTTTTAATAGAATTTTACGATTGTATAAACTTTACAGATTTCCAGATCTAGAATACGATTTGACAACGACGTCAAACCCCTTTCTCCGGCCATGTTTGAATAGATCTAGATCTAGAGCTATGTTGCTAACGTCAACGCATTGCACGTGAAAAAGATGGATAATCGGCCCGCCGGGACATTATGGCCTTGGTCACATGACTCCGTAATGACAGTTTTCTACGGCTATTTTGTTACTATTTATAGTAACGGTATTCAATAATGATTATCATAACGTCAAATAATGTGTTTCATTGTTTAAACTTCTTTGGAGCATATTATTTGTGCTATTTGCTTAGCGCTTGGTGCTTGATGCCTGGTTCGTTGTTCCAACTTCGCCCCGGCCTTAGTCGTACTCTAGTCAGCTCGGACTAAAATGCTGAAGTGATTTGCCGAATACATAGGTAAAGAAGGAAAACGCTGAAGACATAGAAATAGAAGGATTTAAAAAAAAAACACAAAGAAATAGAAGGGTTACTGATCCATTACATTAGAGAGAGTGTGTGGGGGTGGGGTTTGGGTATTTACTGCTGGGAGAAGTATAATAATAACAAGAGGGTCTGAAAGGCCCTGACATCGCTCACCAGACAATCAGAGGAGAGGATTTTCAAAGTTTTCACTATGTGTTTCTATAGAAAACTAGCCGGCCCTGGGGTGAACCAATTTTGACACAAGGGGCATAATTTATGTAACTTTTGTAGAGGACCTCAAGTGAAGAAAATTTAAGAAAATGTAAATGAAAACATATAACAATGTAAATCTAAATAAGGGCATGAACAAAAGTATGTATACCCTCTCCCTGGGAATATTGGTTGAATTTCAGAAAGAATGTATTAATCTATATCGTTAATAACTCAAAGTCTCATCAGGTTCAATTAGTTTACTCGCTAACTGCATTTTTCAAAATTTGAAGCAGATATCATTTTAGATTAACTAGTATTGAGCAAAAATATTTTCTCGTATTTATAATAATGACAGCGTGGGTAAATGACGTCACAAATATGTGATTTTAATAGCGCGTGCATTCATCCACCTGA
Source organism: Azorinus chamasolen (assembly GCA_963576725.1). NCBI lineage: Eukaryota > Metazoa > Mollusca > Bivalvia > Cardiida > Solecurtidae > Azorinus > Azorinus chamasolen. The sequence goes on from OY755247.1 coordinate 56,534,801, forward strand.
ATCGGGGTCAGATGTCATTTATGCATTTCATTTTTTATGTGCAATACTTTATATATTATAGCTTTATATTAACTATTTGGATGCTTGTGGCAAATCAAATCTATGATAACAGATTGGATCCAGATTAGACGCCATTTTACTCGGAGTTTTATCAGGATCCAAATGCGTGTCCATAAAGAATAAATCTACAAATTGAAGCAAACATCATTCATTAATTATCCAGATGCAACATTACTGAATTTCTGGACATTGATTTCTTGTGTATATAGATCTGTGTTTTACTGTTTTGTATTTTGTATGAAATGCTTGTTTTGAGGGCCTCAAGGTAGATTAGTCATTTTGACTAATTGAGCTACCCTCGTTAAATAAAGTCTTTCAATGTTCAACATTTCAGATATATTCATTACACCTTCATGAGTTATTATTCATATTTTAATTTATTTTCAACCCTTCCCCTGTTCTATGTTCATTCAAAATTTAAATACCTACTGAATATTCATGGACAAAATAGTTATAATGAAATATGGAAGGTGGGATAGTGTAGCCATTTTAGAAAGTAAAGAAACATCTTTCAAATTCTATTGACAAACAGAGCGGACCCTGGCCAGACAGCTGCTATAGGAGCCATCTGATCTGGTCCTGCTGTGTTTGCAAATGTGTGAAAAGATATTAACATAAGAGAAAGGGTTAGTAAACATATTATACGTATATTGTACATAAAATGAAAATAATGTAATGTAATGTATTTCTCAAACCCAATATAATTCTAATAAAGATATGCTATTTTATGATATATTAGACATGTTTATGTTTATAATCTTAGCCCTTTCCCTGTTCTATATTTAGTCCCGATTCCAATACCTATACAGAATATTTATGGACCAAAAAAGTATCATGAAAATAATAACAATATGGAAGGTGGAACATTGCAGTCACTTCAGAAATTCTAAATAAGCAGATGAATGAAATTCCATTAGCAATCAGAGCAGATCCTGATCAGACGGTCCGTAAATGAGCCACGCATGTTCTATCACACATCGGCGATCAGGGTACTACACAGTTGACCCTTTACTCAATGAATATTCATGCCAAAAATAATGACAATGAAATATATCGTTAAAATAGTATATGGACACGTGAGTTTTATCAGGGCAAACTATGCAGAATGATATCTATGACAGACCATCGGCAAACAAGACAGACCCTTATCAGACGGACATAAAAAAAGCAGCAAATAAAATTGCACCAAAGGCAACATCATGTTTAAATAATTAACCCCCATACACACACACTTCTCAATAATGTTCTTTTTTCGCTCAAAACAACATTTAAAAACCAAACCAAACATTTAATTCGATCTACGTTGAATCCATCCTCAGTACTTTCAATAGTTTGATTATCTGGTTTTATATGCAGCGCCACCTAAGTGGCAAGTTCGGCTGAAGTGCATTATGCCTCCGGCGTTCGGCGTTCGGCGTTCGGCTTTATGCTTGTTGCTATGGGCTTACCGCATTGGGTCGTGTGTCGTTGGGACAAGAAACTTCAATGAAAGAAGGACTCCCATCTTGACATGCAATAATCGTTTAGCGAACTGTTCAATACCACAATGCAGGATGCATTTATCATGAAGCAAACTGAAATGCCACAATGCATGATGCATTTAACATGAAGCAAACTGAAATGCCACAAAGCATTATGCAATTTTGGCGTTGATCGTCCTCCATAACACAGCGTCACTTTTAATTTATCTTTTAGAAAGCATTATGCCTTCAAATTATTAATAGAAACAGGCTCAATTAAAGTAGACCGATCGCATTTGGCTTAAGGAATACATATTGGCCCTGGATTCCATTGACTTCTTTCGAAAAACTTAATAATATGATTTTAACTCACCAGAGCACAAAGTGCTAAGGGAGAACTTTTGTGATCGCCTGATGTCCGTCGACGTCAGCGTGTGTCGTGCGTCGTCCATCGTCAGTCGTCAACAATTTGAACCTTTAAAAATCTTCTCCACTGAATCTACAGGGTTCTCAGTTTTAATCTTTGGCACAAGGCGTCATCTGTAGGTCTCTGGGGTCAAAATTTGCCCCGCCAAGGGTTGCCTTGTTTTCTATAGAAAGATATAGAAAAACTTTGAAAATCTCCTCTCGCACCCACACATCAGTAGAACAAGAGTTGTATGTAACAAAGGGCAAACACTCCAAAAGTATTAAAGACAGAGTTATGGCCCTTGTTTATGGCACTTTCTCTTATCATGCTCTTTCCATGTATGAAGTTTCAATACAATGGCATGAGCCATGTAGCCATGTAGGTGTTATCTCCCAGGCAAGAAAGTGTGAAACAAATGTACAAGGGACAATAACTCTCAATTTATTGAAGCCAGAGTAATGAACCTAATGCATAACACATTCTCTCATCATATTTCCATATATGAAGTCTAAATTCAACGGCACGAGCCATAATAGGAGTTATCGTCCGGAAAGTGTGAACAAAATTACAAGGGACAATAACTCCTATATAAGTGAAGTCAGAGTTATGGACCTTGTGCATGACACTTCCTCTCATCATGATCTTTCCATGTATGACGTTTCAATCCAATGGCATGATTCATATAGGAGTTATCGTCCGGACTAAAAATTGTGAAAATATTTACATGGGACAATAACTCTAATATTAGTGAAGCCAGTGTTATGGATCTTGTGCATGCCACTTTCTCTCATCATGATCTTTCAATATATGAAGTTTCAATCAACTGGCATCAGGCATATTGAAGTTATCGTCCGGACAAGAAAGTGTGACGGACAGACAGACAACTCTCACGAAAACAATGTCTCCCCCATATAAATATTGGGGAAACATAATTATGTCCATAGGGTTAAAATTGGCCCCGCCCCAGGGATGGCCAGTTTTCAATAGAACCACATAGCGAAAATTTGAAAATCTTCTCTGAAACCGGAAGGTTCTTAGCTTTCACATTTGGCACACATCATCATGTTCAGGTCCTCTACATAAGTTATATAAATTATGTATGTTGGTGTACACTCAGCTGGAATGGAGACAAAACTGAACATACAAGGATATGGTTCAAGTTTAAGTTCAAGGTCAATGTTTCTGAAAATTTGAATATTTATACATTACCGCATTTTGACCAAGGGAATGTTTTTCCATCGTATACACTGAAGAGTCACATCTATAATATCTGATAGACACACAGTCTCTATCGTTGATCCTCAAGGATTGGAGTATTTGATCAGAGTCTGTATTATTTGCCATTCCAGTTTCGTAGATAACTTTCATTATGATAGGCACACACTACAAGGTCGAACCCTAGAATAGGCCGAAGCTATTAAGTATGATAGTATTACCTGTCTCTGTGCTATCAACGGGGGTTCGATGAGACCAGAATAAATAAAAGGGCCGAGATGCGTTATTTAGCTAACAGAACAGAACAGATGTTTTATTTTGACTTAAGCATACAATCTCATCATATAACATCGTAACATACACATGGCAGCCACATTAATATAATTATACAATGCCAATTTAACATACATTACAGTATACCATGTATCACAAGAGTGTTCTACATTAGCAACATACTTCAACTGGTAATACACATATCATAAGCCTATAATACACTAAGAGTATCGTTTCTAAGTTGGAAGCTTTTGATGCAATATAGTGCCAGTCTGTTTAAAACTGTTTTATTTTCTGAATTGAACAAACTTACTGATTTATACATGCTCGGGTGATCTGAATAGAACCTTTGAATATATATCTTTCTCAAATGGTTATACGTAGGACATTTCAGTATAAAGTTATATTCGTCTTCTATATCATTTAAATGACATAGTGTATATAGTATTTTGTTCCTTACCACATTTCTATGGCGACCAGCTTCAATACTTAAATTATGAGAATTCAGTCGTATCCTGTATTAGGCCCAGGGCCCATAATCGAAACCCTTCATCCCCCAGCGGGATTTTTGTACACCTATATTTTCTTAAAGCTTAGGGTATATGTTAACAAGTTCCGGTTGTTGGACGGGTAGGAGATGCTGGATAAGCATATGGTCAGCATGTTTCCATGGCAACCGCCAACATTTCGAAGTTTCAACATTAGCGTCATTATTTTATTTATGAAACATCCAAAATAGTTTTAAAATAATATCAATATGTTTATTACCTGTCAGGCGCCTTTTATTCATAATTTGCTCATTTGCATATTCATGAATATTAATGAGAATCTGAAACAAAATGCTTAAATTGTTAAAAAAATGACCTTATTTAGCAAATGAGTATGTTAATATGTTTATTCATTTTTCATATTAAAAGGTTTCAAATGGCACATAAATGTTGTCAGGTCATTTATTTATTAATTTTCTGTTCCATATATGCACAGTATTGCTTCAGTACAGCAAAGAAAGTGGGTGGGGTTAAATGACTCCACAAAATGTACAAAATGCTATTTTGTCAATAAGTGATTTAAGATGAATGACAAAATAAAATTGCACATGATGATTACAACAACGTTCTCTATGCACAAAATTGTCCCAGTTTAAGAACAAATTTCTATTTAGCTCATTTGCATATTCATGGATATTAATGAGAATCTAAAAAATCCTTAAATTGTTAAAACATGACCCTATTCAACAAACAAGTATGTTATGTTTATGCATTTTTCATATTAAAAGGTTTCAAAAGACACATAAATGTTGTCAGGTCATTTATATATTCATTTTATGTTCCATAGAAACATAGTATTGTCACAGTATAATAAATAAAGTGGGTGGAGTAAAATGACCCCACAAAATGTACCAACTGCTATTTCGTCAATAAGTAGTTTTACGATGAATGACAAAGTAAATTTGCACATGGTAGTTACAACAACGTTCTCTATGCACATAATTGTCCCAGTTTAAGAACAAACTTCTATTGAGCACATTTGCACTTTCATGAATATTAATGAGACTCATAAAATGCTTAAATTATTAAAAGTGACCTTATTTAGCAAATGGGTATGTTATGTTTATTCATTTTTTCATATTAAAAGTTTAAAATGAGACATAAATGTTGTCAGGTCATTTATTTATTTTATGTTCCATAGATACACAGTATTGCTTCAGTTTAGCAAAGAAAGTGTTGGGTAAATGACCCCACACAATGTAACAAATGCTACTTTGTCAATAAGTGGTTTTAAGACGAATGACAAAGTAAATTTGTATATAATTACAACAACGTCCTCTATGCACATAACAACTACTATCGTGTCTGTTTTTGTGCTTTATCCCCGACCCGAACGAAAATGGGATATTATATCGATATCGTTCTTCCACTTCATGGTCGCCGACTTGCCGATCTCGCCAGCCGGCACTCATTACCCGGAATAAGCAAGACGCGCCTTGCTGACAGCTCGACCAGCAGGGTCAAGGGAACCCCCTCAGCGGCCCCATTCTCCTATCCTGCTTGGGCTCCTCCTGCCCCCTCCCAACCCAACAGGCTTTCAGGCCTCAATACCGGTCAGGACAAGTGGTGAGTTCGACTCAGTGAGTGACAGTCCTCTTCCTTGCCCACTCACAGTCCACTCTTAAGTGCCTGTGGCGGTCATTCCGTCCGGGTACCGCCGTCTGCGACAGTCACCAGGGCGTAGTCTGAGGGGGAGCAGGAAGTCCTGTTATCAATAACTCCTAGGGACAATCCTATTTCCAGGGAGTCGGATACAACTTGAGCGTCGGACCTAGCGGAGGATCGGTCGTCGGTCGTCGACGAATTTGAGCCGTCATCGTTTGCTTTTGATAAGACGTGTGCGGACTGCTTTCGCCTTCCTCCCGCCTTCCATATGCTCTATGCCCCTAAGCCGACTCACAAGGGCTCACTCTAGTCCTTCGAGCTACTCTTAGTCTCGGGACCAAGTCTCGGGAGTCTCTCCCCGTCTACAGTCCTTCTGTTTCGGCTGGCATACCTGGACGAAGATTTCTATTTCAGGCTTGCAGTCTGTTGCACCATGTCCTCAAAACTTTTCAGATTCATGGCTCCTTCATCATCTCTCAGGCCGCCGGCCTCTTTTAACAGCCGCCCTGGGATATTTGACCGGATCCCCTTGCTGGATGCCTCGTTATCTCTACTCAAGCGGTAGGAGCTGCGCCAGAGACATCAAAAGGAGTTGCTTCTTACATAGACCTTCTAGCTGCTGCTCTATCAGTAGAGCTACCTTCAGAGTTTTCTCCCTCTGAAGTTACCCAGCGCCTTTCCTACCAGCTGGCCCTGGGCCTAAGGCTAGCTACGTCAACAGAGATGTTTCGCAGCCATCGTGACCCTTTTATTCAATCCGCCTCTGCCCTGCAAAACACATCCAAGGATGAATTTCGCGCGAGTCCCTTTGCCTCGGAGAAAACTTAAAGAGAATGAACAGACGGACACGACTTCTCCAAGGAATTCTCCGGCATCTCGCCCTTCTCCTTGGAAGATCCCAAAAAGTCCCTGTGGCTAAGCACAAACATTCTAAGGGCCTTTCTAAGCCACAGAGGAAAAAGGGTCTTAACAAAACGCCATCTTCTCCCCTTAAGTGGGGTTCGGCCAAGAGCCACATTAAACCGTCCCTGTAGCCCTACCTCGGGACAGGCGGCCCAGAGCTCTGTCCCGCTCCCACCTTAAGGGTTCTGGCCTTTCGAGGCATCAGTTCTAGGAACTCGCTCTTTATGCACCCTTCCTATCCGACCTTCCATTGTTTGTGGGCTCCAGACTGCTTCTCTTTGTCGCAGCATGGCGCAATATCACACATGATCCTTGAACCCTCTCTATTGTATAGGCAGGCTATCATATCCCTCTGGATCTCTCCTACAACGAGTGGCGGATACCCTGCATCTGTTATCTCTTTTCGGTCAGACGGACCACCGCTCAGAATCAGGCCCTATGAGCTCAGGGCCCTATATATATCCACTACCTGGGAAATTTTTCAATCACATCCCTTTGGATGAGATCCTAAGGGCTGCTTCCTGGAAGAATAGCTCTACATTTTCTTCCTTTTAACTGCGCTCTTTCGCAAACCCACAGAACAACCTACCGGTGCGTTCTCTAGATCTTCTTGTGGACCCTAAAACAGTGGTACAACACCTAGGGCTAGGTTTTATTGTTTTATGATGCATATTTTATCTAAATGATTATATTCATGCCTTATGCGAAATGTTTACCAATATTTTACTGAACTTATATCTTGTATTTATATTAAGGCTAAGTCGTTTCTTTTTTACAGTTACAAGGGAGATAATTCTTGCCATTTTATGTTTATTTTTCAATCATGTTGATCGACATGAAATATAATAATTTTAAGCAATGTGGTTTGAGATCTTGTCATTTTGGACTCCGTGATCTCTTAAATACAAAAACATAAAAACGTAATATTACGAATTCAGGAGCAGATAAGCAATCGCACACTGTAAGCTTAATCAGCATCCATATAACATCTAACAAAAGACATTCGATGGAGGATATATTAAGCTTTACAGTGATATAGGTGTCATAAAATCCCACTGGGGGTGTAGGGTACAGCTGGCCCTGGAACTACTTGCTAGAACGTATCATCTTCAACAATGTGTTATGTAGATAACACAACGTAGATCAATAATACAGATTAAAATAAATGCATTTACACTTTCATATTTGAATTTGAAACAACAGCTAAATTGTATTTCATCTGTACCCAAGTAAATATAACAAATACAGTGGAATCCCTCTAATAAGACCACATAATGAATAATCATTGGTGTCTTTATGAACAGGTGGTTGCTTAATGCAGGACAAAAGTAATGCAGAAAGCTCCTCTAGGAGCTTTCTGCATTACTTTTGCCCTGCATTAAGCTACCACCTGCATCTAGCACCCGGAGTTATACCTATTTTAGGTGGTCGCATTAGCGGGGTTTTACTGTATATATATCGGTTTTACCAGAAGTCCAGATACGATAAATCTTATACAACTTTCTACGTTTGAGGAACAAACAAGGGGAAATTCTTTTTGCCTTATTTAATGTAGCCACCGATAGATGTCGTTTCTAAACTGAAACTGAACAGAAACTATCACGTATTCAGTGTAGCAGTAAATGTATTAGTCATTCAGCTTTGGACAGCATTTTGCTTGGCAACCACGTTTTGGATTCTATAGTGGATGTAAAAAATCTGTTTCCGCCTAATCATTTGAGGTAGGGAAGATGTTTTAAGTATCTTAGTGTGCATGTGGCTAGAATTGAGACGAAATGAACAGTTCAGTGTTAAGTTCACTGTCTATGTTGCTTACTATTGATAATGTTTATAACTGCGTAATAATCAAGGGACTATTTTTCTATCACGGAAATTGTAAAGTCAGATCTATATCATTTATAAGTCAGATCTATATTACTTAATAGACAGACAGAGCAGACCCTGATCCGTCTGGTCTAGAAAAGTGCACAGGTCTATACGGCAAAGGATCAAAGGAGGAAATTCAAGTGAATTATCTTGCAGAAGACCTTAGTCGGTGTCTCATTTTGTTCGAAGCTGCAAATTCTAGCCAGGTCGCGATTTGCCTGGGGGACAGACATGTAGTTACTTAATGCAGAGCGATAGCAATACAGAAAACTCTTATTTTAAGTGTTTCTGCATAAATGTCGTCTTTGGTCTGATAGAAACATCTTTTGGCGCTTCTGTAAACCGAGTACAACCAGATCAGCCATCTGATTAAGGTATGTTTCCGTGCTTATATATGGCATTATATATATTGGATTCTACAGTTTCTGTCATTGCTAAAAGATCCTGTGTTCATTTTCCATTTTAAAATCAGCTTATAAATTTTTATATTAGGGTGAATATGTAATGGCCTCTGTTAACAGTTTGGATCGGTGTCTCGTCAGGATCCAAACTGTTTGACATACTACTTTCGTTGTAGGAAAACCAACTCTGAAACTATTTACACCAAAGGGTTAATTTTTCTTTCTAGGAATAGTTGAAGAGAAATTTGAACTTCTCCCTGAGCAGAACACTGGGATTGTTAAGATTCATGTAAGAAATACCTTGAACAGATAGGTCCTACATAAAACCTCTGATCTGGTTCTACTCTGTTTGCAAATGCGTTAAAGCCTCCATCATGCAAGAAACTAGTTAACTAATTTCTGAATCAGATCAGGTTACCCATAGACGAACACTCTGGTTACGATCTTCGCAGTTTGCCATTTAACATGAAAGTGAAAGTGAAAGTCTACCCTTTCGTGCTTAATAGAATGTTCCTTGGGCAAATATGTAACATTCCATTTGAAAGTTCAGGACTCAAAATGTTAATTGTCTTTGAGATCAGCTGTCTGCTTCTGTTCTCACGCTGAAAAAATCTTTTGAAATATATAGATATCGACTAAACACGTGTATTGCAAACAATGACCTTAAATACTTATGCCAAGAGATAAACAAACATAACACTAGATGTAAAATAGATTAGAATATTCTAGAACAGGAAGTAATTTTTGTAACTTGTAGTTGAACGTTAACATTATCGACATCCGTACCCTGTGAACTCTTCATGAACAAGCGATAGATGTTATAAAAAGTAAGTCATTTGTATATTTTACATGTTTATAGAACTTGCTGGACCTTTCAACAGGTCGCCGTATCAATGTGATCGAGTAATGTTTACATGCATGTTAAAACTCTTACTGCACTAGACCCGTCTGACACCGAACATGTATACATAGAGCTTTAGATAAGAACATTTTTGTCGTCTTCATATTTCTCCGCAAAACCATAACATGATGTTTATCAATTAATTTGACTGTCCCAAAAGAAGTATTATTTAAACTCATAGCTCCATAGATGCACCTTAGAGACACGTCGTATACCCCTATTCATGGCAGTATATAATCAACTCGTTGATGGTGACCATTATGTGGTAGAAGCAGAAATAGAAGATACATTTGCAAATAAAAGAGACCAAGATCAGACAGCCCCTGTAGACTATTTCTGATCAAGATCTATTTTGTTTACTTATAAAATAACACATCATGCACATTGTAATTATTCGATTGCTTATGTCAGATATTATTGTAAAAATGCAAAAAGAAATGTAAAAATATTCAAATAGACATCATTTTTAACATCAGTTTTAACACTGCAGAAACTTTCTAAATTACAATTACTTGGCCTTAATCCTTTACTCTATTGATATGCCTTTAACCGCCATAGCAAACATAATAGACCAATACCAGGCGGTTTCTGTACGAGCCGTAGGATCAGGGTATATACTGTTTGTTAATGGATTATATATAACTTTGATTTTATTGTTTCTGCCAAAGTCAAACGTTCTGTATTCAAACACATGTACAATGTACATTAATGAAAAATAAAATTAGTTGAAAATGTTCATGATGTCATTATTTATTCCATGAATACTCATGGAATACGGTTAAGCACCCACGTGTTTTAACCATTCACTTCATAATCCGCCTTTCTACGCCTTCGCAAACAGAGTAGATCCTGTTCAGACGGCTCCTATAGGACGTGTCCGATCAGAGTCTGCTGTGTTTGCTAATAATATACATTTGTAATATATATCTGGGTCCATGCTTATAAAGCTTTTAGTTGAGTCTGAGTTTCGTTCTCAGGCCTTTGATTGGTCAGATTTTAGTTATCAAGCTTTTGATTGGTCAGATTTGAGCCAAAGGCTCAAATCTGACCAATCAAACGTTTGAGAACGATCTCAGACTCAACTAAAAGCTTTATAAGCATGGACCCAGATGATACAGTTCTGCCATGGCAAACGTATCTAGTTTTCATTTGCCATTATTAAATGAATTAATATTCCTGACGTCGTTAATCAATTCTTGCATAAATATTCATGGAGTGATGGGTTTATAGCCCCCAAACTCGCCCATACATTAAAATGGTCGTTGTAGAGAGGGACTATCGTGTGAGACGATTCTGAAAATATCTGTAAGAGTTGCTTCTTAACCCTTTCAGTGCGTGAAACGAGTCACTTATAACCTTTGCAAACAATGAGGACTCAAATGAGAGGACTCTTATCAAGGTCTGCTCTGTTTGTTTGTTCTTTAAAAACAACCCTGAATAAGCTTGACCTGTTGGAATTTTGGAATGACGATTCTAAAGAATGGTGACAACATTGGTTTGGTGAAGAAATGAAGAGTAGTCATATCATTGGATTTGGTGGGGAAATAAAGAGTAGCCATATCATAGGATTTGGTGGGGAAATAAAGAGTAGCCATATCATAGGATTTGGTGGGGAAATAAAGAGTAGCCATATCATAGGATTTGTTGGGGAAATAAAGAGTAGGCATATCATAGGATTTGGTGGGAAAATAAAGAGTAGTCATATCATAGGATTTGGTGGGGAAATAAAGAGCGTCCATATCATAGGATTTGGTGGAAAAATAAAAGTAGTCATATTATATGATTTCGCAGAGAAATAAGGAGTACGTAGTTATATCATACGATTTGGTGGAGAAATGAATAGTAGCCATGTCATAGGATTTTGAGGAGAAATAAAACGAAGTCGTACCATGGTATTTGGTAGAGAAATAAATAGCAGTATAATAACGAGTAGTCATATAATAGGATTTGGTGGAGAAATGACAGTGTAGGTAGTTGAAGTAATTGAAATTCGCTCCTTTATCCATGATTCTGGATGGATCAACATCTGCCGATTTCTTGTAGAACCGTGCATGGTCTGCTGAGCTCTGTAACAGCCGGGTTGATTTCATCTGCAACACTTGTTGCCTGTTTATTGTTTTAACCATTTCAACCCGGGACTCGCTGTCATTTGCAAACAATATAGACCCTGACCAGATGACTTCTAAAGGATCCCTCTGATCAGAGTCTGCACTTTTAGTCACTCAAAGCCATTGATACTGAATGGGCTCTATACCTAAGCACCAATGGGTTGTCCTCTATGATAATTGAAGATGGAAAGGGTTCTTTCAAAGATGGCGATCAGTGTGTCAGAGTGTAAAGTGACATGTTGATTATACTGGCGTCTCATCTGGATCCAAACTATTTCCATATTTTTTGTATATTGCCTAGCTCATATATTTCATTAGCTTAGTTAAATTGGTTGAAAATGGGTTAAGTTTCTTCTGCAGTTCTACTAAAGGATATTTTTTTCATATATTTCAAATGTATGGAACACAAAGCGAAGTTAACCCTTTTCTTCATATCAAAACGCATGTCTGTTCAAACTCTGGGTCCATGCTTATAAAGCTTTTTAGTTGAGTCTGAGGTTGTTCTCAATCTTTTGATTGGTCAGATTTGAATTCTCAAGCTTTTGATTGGTCAGATTTGAGCCAAAGGCTCAAATCTAACCAATCAAAAACTTGAGAACGAACTCAGACTCAACTAAAAGTTTCATAAGCATGGACCCTGATCTTAAAGAATTTTGTTCAAGTGTTTTGGAAACTACCCTGCACGTGTCAAATAGATTCGATCTTGACGCAACGCCGAGTTAAGCATTTCCCTCATATAGTTCACACATTTGCAAACAGAGTAGACCAAGACCAGACTGTTCCTGTAAGAGTTATCTGACCAGGGTCTGTTCTGTTTGTTTATGGAAGTATACAGATCTGATTTTATAGTCAGATAAAGAGTTAATCGGTGTCTCATTTGGATCCTGACAGTTTCATTCTAAGTATGCTAAACGTTCAAAATAAAAATCCTTTTTCTTCGTACTTATTAATCAAATTATATTTTGCTAGGTGGTAGGAGGTCCATTCTGACATGGTTAGACGCTGGTTTGACATATTATATGGAAGAAGTACACTAAAATGTCGATAACTCGAAATCCCCAACAAGAAATATCACTGGTCTTACTCATTCCTTCATAGACTATTTTTAGATCCAACCTCTTTGAATAAATATACCGAAAAAGAGCATAAACTTGAGAAAAGGAAATGTTTAGAATTTGTAGTTTGCCATTGTAATAAATAGAGCATATGCCCCTATTGGAGCAAATGCTCTGTTTATTACAATGGTTTCACAAAGTGTATTTTACAGAGGCGTCAAAAGTGGTCAATATGAGGGAATGGGTTAAGGCAGGTGACACCTTTTCCTGTACTAGAATTCGAGTTAACATGCCTTTCTTTAATCCTAGTCTTTCTAACCCCCTTCCGTCTGACTGAGCGTCTAACAAGTATCACAGCGTTTTATCATTCGATCAATCTATTTAACCATTTGCTTCATACAGACGCCTGTTGACGCCTCGGCAAAAGAAACGTCTGATCATGGCCTACAGTAAAGCCTCTCTTAACCGGAATTCTAGTAGAGAAAAATATAGATATTTTAGGCAGGTGACTGCTTAATGCAGGGTTAAAGTCATGCAAAAAGCTCCTCTAGGAGCTTTCTGCATGACATCCACCCTGCATTAAGCTGTCACCTATCTCCAAACCCGATATTTATACTAAGTTCAGTGACCGGTTAAGAGAGGTTTTACTGTATTTTTTGTATTTTTTTGCTTCTGGACTTATATAGATTCTTAGCTGAATCTTTATAAAGATTCAGTTAAGAACTAGTCATGATATCTTTATTTCGTACGTAAATATTTATGGCGTAAAGGGTTGTCGTCTGCTAATTTTCTCTTCAAAATACATGTACAGTAGAACCCCTCTGATGCGGCCACTTAATGAATAAACATGTCTGCCTTATAAGCAGATGGTTGCTTAATGCGGGACGAAACTTATGCAGAAAGCTTCAATCGTCCTGCATTTAGCTACAACCTGCCTCTGCCGCCTAGAAGTATGTCCCCTTTTTTTGGTGGTCGCATTAGTTGGGTTTAACTGTACATGCAAAGCATGAATGAATGAATGAAAGACTTAAATTTAAAGAGAGTTACCCTGTTAGTCAACAGACTAATCTACCCCAGAGCCCTCTAACAGAAGCATTTCATACAAAATATCTAACAAGCAGAAATATGATAATAATAATAAAAATATGTAATTTAAAAGACAGGACAGAGTAGCCATATAATGTACATTTTAATCGATTTAAAGAAACCGAATGCGAATACTAGTTTGAAAAGTGAAATATAGCATTATAATTGTGTATACCTAGAACAGAAACTTTCACAGGAATTTTCCAATCTGGAATTACTTAATTCTTAGCCTCATGTAATACTCTGTGCATAGTCTAAAAATCATACTAGTGATAGATATTAAAAAACATATTCACAAAACTGGTTTATCAACACACTAATGTATGTATATGCTATGGAACGTATCAAAATATTGTTCACATATTTCAAACAGGGCAAACCCAGCTCAGAAACTTCTGCAGAGTTTTTCTGACATGGAATTGTTCTGTTTATTAATATACAAGACTAAATTTGTAAATCGTCATTGTTACACTGGTTGTTTTCTACTGAATTACAATAGAAAAAACTTTGACCTCACAATAGAAATGATTTCGAACAATAACAGTCCTTCAATTATATGTAGGTTTCGAAAACTTGACTGTAATTAGCAGAATTAAATTATTGTTGATTTTTTTGTTTTATAGATTATTTTAAACATTGCCAACCTATGACGTTAACATATAGTCTTTAGAAGATAACTCACCAATAGTATACTTTAAAAAATAACTTTAAAAGAATTCGCATCATATCCATGCTTATAAAACTTTTTAGTTGAGTCTGAGCTCGTTCTCAAGTTTTTGATTGGTCAGGGTCAAATCTGCGCAATCAACAGCTTGAGAACTCAAATCTGACCAATCAAAAGCTTGAGAACTCAAATCTGACCAATCAAAAGCTTGAGAACGAACTCAGACTCAACTAAAAAGCTTTATAACCATAGACCCAGATGTTTTATAAGATGCTAACGTTTCACAAGATAGAGTTATATCTTAAAAAAACACCTATATTTACTTTGTACTGCCAATTGTTAATAAATAATGAAAATGCTAACCAATCATTTACATTTATGTACGGTTCAAAACCTTTTAGTAGCAATATTTAAATGTTCTAGTCCAAATTGTCCTTTTGAGAACCATCTTTTGATATTCCATTAGAGTAAGAATAATGTCTTCAAAAAGGTTTTTGTCTGAGTATGCTGAATTTTTAAAGAATAAACATGTACAATAACAAGTTATAACTATAAAATACATAACTACACACCAATATGTGAAAAATGGTATGCATACACCTCCAACTTGCTAAGTGCTAGCTCTTAGTCGTTTTTGAGTGAATATAAAACATGAAAATATTAACTGCTCAAACAGCATAGATTGAGGTTGAAGGTAAATACAGGCAATGGATAAAATCAATTTTGTGATTTAACCCATCGAATGAAATGAGATGTGAAGCTTTCGATACTATTCATGGAATCAGATATTCTATTCAAAAAGAAGGGTCCTGGAAATGAAAACGATGTGCAATTTGGATCCTGATGAGAAGCCAAATTACACGACAATACATCTGGATCCAAACTGCTTACATAGGTTATCATGATAAAATCGCGGTTAGCGCGCACAGAGGCCAACGTACATAGAATACATGAACTACATAGACGACGAATTGAAACTAGGCTGAATTCAAAGAATTGATAATCGTTTCGTAGAACAACGCTTACAATAATAAATGTCTGTATTGGAATATGAAAACATCCATAACCCCGTGACTATATTTACAAACAGTTTTGACCATATGAGACACAGAGTAACTCAGCGTCTCATCAGGGTCCAAACTGTTCGATACTGTAACTATTTTGTTTGAAAGAAAAGGAAAGAAACTCCAATATTGAAACTTGAAGTAGGCATCACATTTTGCAGACGACACTGCGTAAAGTTTTAAACCAATTTAAACATATATGGACAAACTATCCGTACTGCTTACGTTTTTAGAAAATTCGACTTTAAAACTATATCATCCAAAAGTGTTAAATACCCCAAATAAGATTTCTAGCAATTGTTAAAGAGAGATTAGAGAAAGTAGTTAACTGATATCTGAATCAGGTCAGATTACCCATAGACGAACACTCTGGTTATAAGAAATTCACAGTTTGCTATTCAGCATTCGTTTGAGCAAAGTCTACCCTTTCCTGCTAAATAAAATGTTCCTTGAAAAATGATGGAATGTTTTTAGATCAGCTGTCCGGCTCCGTTCTCACGTGAAAAAAATGTTTTGAAATATATAGATAAAGACTAAACGTGTATTGCAACCAATGAATAAACCCTTTCGCTGCCAATGTCGCATTTGGCTATGCAAACAGTTTGTATCCACATGAAACACCGAGAAAATCTGCGTCTCATCAGGATCCAGTACTATTTTATGAAACAAAAATAAAGAAAAAAATTAAAACTGAAAATTTTAGCAGACGATGAAGTTTACAGACGACAAAAGAGTTAAAATACTTATGCCAAGAGATAAACAAAACACTAAAATAGATTAGAATACTCTAGGACAGGAAGTAATTTTGTAACTTGTTATCATTATCGACATCAGTGTTCTAGATGAATCATTGGTGAACAAGCGACATATGTTAAGAAAGGAAATTCAATTGTATATCATACATGTGTATAGGGACCTTTCAACTGGTCGCCATATCAGTGTGACCGTGTAATGTTTAAATGCATGTTAAAACTCTTCCTGGACTGGACCCATTTGACAAAAACATTTATACATAGACATTTAGATATTAAAGAAAATTATTTAGTGTACGCTCGTATTTATATTTCTCCGACAAACCACAACTTGCTGTTTATCAAGGGAATTGACTCTCCCAAACAAGTCTAATTAGCTCATTTTCCACGGAGACGTCATTAAACGTCATTGGATGCATTTGCACATAAAAGAGACCTAGATCAGACGGCTCCTGTAGAGTGTTTCTGAGCAAGATCTGTCATGTTTATTTATACAATAACACATATCAATGTATACAGTTTCTGTCATGGTAATTATTCATTTGTTTATGATATCATTGTAAAAATGATTGCAGCTAATTTATATTCATACACACATAAGTTTTTTTTTTATAATTGCTTATTGCACAGCTAAATAAAAAATGTCACTGTTCAATGCTAGTAGTGCAAACATGCATTTAGCAATAAGCATTTTGCTTTTCGCATTTGTCATTTACATCTATCAATTTGAACATTCCGGTTCTTTCCCTAGCAATTTCCAACACAATTGGCAAAAAGCATTTCGCATTTTACATTTAGCATTTCGCATTTAGCATTTAGCAAATAGCATGTCAGAATGGCGTTCCATAACAACCAGTGTCAGCCATTGTACATATGATAACAACCTAATTAATTTTCAGTGCGTTGTTCCGAAATATAATCGTAGTCATTCAAAACTTGGCCAAAGATGTCCGCTGATTTCCGTACAAATCCCCGTTCTGAAAAGGAGGTTCCGTTTTAGCAGTATTCGGATAGCGATACTATTTAGCTGAACAAATACATCCTGTCGGAAAATGGGTTGTAAGCATTATTTTATTGTATGTATACGTGTACAGCTTCTGGTGTGAATTGATTACTACGTAAAAAAGCGCATAATACATATTTAACATAAAATAACTCAGACAAGGATACTTAAAGCAAACGCGTTAACAGGAAGGAAAACAAGGAGCGGAAACTAGAACATTTTAAATGGGCCTCGTTGTAAAAGAGGACACGCTTGCATTTTCATTTACTGTAGAATAGTCACCTCAGAGCGTGCAGTTTGACAATAGTCGCTATTGTGTGCAGTAAATAACTAGTCTACCCACCATTTCCCATTAAAATAATTATTTTGTAAAAGGTACTAAACTACTTTAAATGAGAAATTCGTGCACTTCTTATCTCTTGTTTTTTTACGAAACTTGACAATTGTCTTGAAAGTTACATACTATCCATATTTTGTATAATAAAATTAACACCAGTAGGTATACAAATGTTCATGTCATTACAATGATGATTACCGTCCATTTCTCGACAGAATGTATATTCATCTAACTTCTAGCAACTGCTTTATTCTGTCCCTGCTTAATATTTATGTAAGAAATTGTGACATCATGAATATCTATTAACTGAAGTTTTGTTATGTAAATTGTTTAAAGCATTGTTTTGCATGGACATAAAATAACTGTATAATCAGATATATATCATGTCATTGACAAATAAAGCAGACCCTAAGCAAGTAGAACAGACCCTTACGATTCGTATAGGAGATCTGGACTTACTCTATTATTGTAAATGCGTAAAAATGCATTTATATGAAGGAAATGGTTAATACTGTTAAATAATTCGAAAACCGCCGACTGTTTAACCCTGCACCCTTATATACGTCGTGTAATGCATTCACAAACATAGTAGACATTTTGCAATCAGAGAAGACTCAGCCTAGAGTCTCTGATCAGTAACTGACCATAGGTTGCTATATTTTCTGATAAAATAAAATAGATTTGGTTTTATAGTTCTGTCGTGACCACATTTTCCTGTACCATTATAATAATTAGTCTAATTAACCCCTTCGCTGCCAAGGCCGGATCTGTGATTACCTATGCAAACAGTTTGAATCCAGATGAGACGCCGAGTTACTCGGCGTCTCATCAGGATCCAAACTGTTTGTCACTGTTACTATGTTTTTGAAACAAAAATGAAAAAAAAAAGTGGCAGACGACAAAGTTAGCAGACGACAGACTTTGGCAGCGAAAGGTTTAATATTATTAAGCATTATTTCTTACATGAATATTCACTTGCGGAAAGATTTTAGAGGTGGAAAATTTGCCGGTTGTAACAGACATCAAACGGACATGTTCGGCCAGCCTTTGAATGATCGGGTATGCGTATTAATCCATTTAACAACACAGGCTGTCGAGGGTAATCGAAAGTAAAAACAAACGTCTGCTGAGTAGTAGAATCAAGCTGATTCTAGTCCGATGAATGACGGAAGTCGGTTTAAAGATGATTTCGGTAGTAAGTTCTGCGCAGCTGTTTGTGCAGAATACTCTCTACAAATGAAACAACCGTTAGGCCTACCGGTATTCTGGATGACACTAATTTCGAACGACTTATTTCGACCAACATTTACAAACCTTAAATGTATCAACAATTCCGATAACAGGAGAAAATTGCTAAACTATAATTAGCCGAACGTATAAAAACTTAAAATCACACAGGAAAATCCGGTACGGGAGAAAAAAAAAATGTGACGTCAAAAGACGTCGCCAATTTTGGCGTACTTTTCATGGGAGATCACCACCACTAGGTGATGAATTGAGTAATTACTTAAAAACGACGCCTGTAACCCACATATTTCTTTTTGATTTCATCTTAAGGATACTATAAGGCATAAAATGTGAAAATTTGAAGAAAAAAATCTTAGAATTTTACGATAATATCACAGATGTCATGATTTTTGTACTGTCCTGTATGTAAAAGGCAGGAAGCACGCTTATGTTTATTTCATTGTAATTACTCAAAAATAAAGTCTATAACCACCTCTTTTCTTTTTTTACTTGCAATTAGCATACTTTAAACAACAAAATATAAAAAAAAATCCAAAAAAAATCTTGGAAGGAAACAAACTATAGAAATCGTCTTTAATGCTACACTACACATCGTAATTAAAACCAGGGTGATATCATTTTGGAATCGTTTAGTTATTGGTTGTAAAAAGAAACTCTCATTAAATGTATACAATGTATACATGCTTAACCAAATCATTGACTCTAAATGGTTAAATAGAATTGAATACAGTTTAGACTTGACTGGAAAATGTCTCATTTGAAATTATCAACCTTTCTATTACACAAATTATCTCCACAAACAAATAAAACAGAGATTGACTGATCAGTTCAAGCAGGAACGGTCGGCTGAATTTGATAAATCAAATAAACGACAAATTTATATACGCTTTAAAAACTTATCAACTTATTCGCTTGTTTATCTGTTGACGATTTTAACAGTCCAAATTTCATACTTGTACTTTTAGGCTAGAAGATTAGTTCGCTAGAGGATTTTTTTGAAATCCTTAACAAAAAAGAATGCATTTCATTACTTAAATTGCTAATCATCAATTACCAATAGAGAATGGGAGGTATGATGGCACCTTAATCGAAGATAGAAATGCCAGATCTGCAACAACGGCGATATAGGTTTAGAGAAACATTACTTGCTCATATTATATAAAATAATTTCTAAACAAATAAGAATTCCGAAATAACAATTCACTTCTCAGACGCTTCCTAACTCTTACATCGGAAATTAGATTGAGAAAAGTGAGTCAATTCATCAATATCATAATGCGCCATTTCTAACTAAATCGTTATATACTTCGCTTCTAGTAGTCCCTGACCGTACATACCAATGCCACCTAGTATATGCTAACTCAGTTTTACTGATTTTAATATTAGCCTTGTCTGTACAAATACAAAGCTAATAAATTTACTCTCGTAAACATTGTACTAATGAATATTATCTCGTATGTAGATCGTTTACTGTAGGTATACTTCCACTAAACTGCTAGCATGGTTATCCGTACCACAGGGATAAGACACGTTTGGGTCAGTATATGTATACACATGGATATAGAAAGAAGGGATCCAACTTCAAAATGTCCAAATTACCCACTCCTCTACTTAAAACCTTCGTTCTGCAAGAAATGCACCTATTTCGATCAGATAAAGAGCTATTCCGAAAGCTAAGATATTGTTTTATTCCAATATGCAAAAATTTCCCCGGTCACATAAGGGATAAATTTAACACGGCACCAGAAACATGAGAAAAATGGCCAAAATAAGTTAGTAATCGTTTCTAGGTTGTCAGCGGTTCGCACTCGGGGACGCGATCGTTTTGCTCATGTTTCTGATGCCGTGTAAAGTTTATTTCTGATTTGACCGGGGACACCGTTACATATTTGAATAAAATAATGTCTTTGCTTACGGAATAGCTTTTTATCTGATCGAAATCGGTGCATTTGTTGCAGAACGAAGGGTTTAAAGTGGAGGAGTGGGTAATTTGGACCCTTTGAAGTCGGATCCCTTCTTTCTATATATACATATACTGACTCAAACGTGTCTTACCCCTGTGTTCCGAACTAGGTATACACTGTCTAATAGTAGTCCACTATTTCTTTCCGAACGTGTCGACTTTAACATCTTTCCATTATAACATGCCTTTGCACGCATTTACAAACAGGATAGACCCGGAGAAGACAACTCGTGTAGGAGTCGTCTGTTCTGGATTTGCCCTTTTTATGAAATTATAATAAGCCTGACTCTACAGTTTCAACCACTACCAAACACACATGTTTACATACACCAGTGTGTGTTATCAGTCAATAGATAACCATTATGTCTTCTTTCCCTCATTCCTATTCAACAGGAAATGGTTAAAGTTTTACATTTAAACTGATTAATAGCGTCCCATTAAATAAACTCTTTCGCTGCCGAAATTGTCGTCTGCTACAAGTTTCATTAATTTTAATACCAACAAACAGTTACGTGGCGTCTCATCTAAATCCAAATTGTTTGCACAGACAATCACAAATGTGGCATTGGTAGCGAAAGAGTTAACTTTGCTGTATACGAACCCTTGGTAACAGTTAAAAGATGCATCCAGATAAAATGTTGAGTACCTCAACGTCTTATCAGGATCCAAACTGTTAGACATTTTGATTATTATTCTCTACAGAAGACATCCGCTATCAAATTTTGGGTGGATGATAATTTTAGAATACGAACTTTATCTAACTGTGAAATGTCAAATCACCATTCAATAAATAACGTAGCTTTCCCCTATTTATATTTTTCTCTTTCCTTTCCTACTTACTTTCTCTCTTTCTTTTTCTCGTTCTCTTTCTTTCTTTCTTTCTATTTTTCTCTCTTTCTCTGTTTAAGTATACATGTGTATCTGGTACACTGTATTCTATCTCTCCAACCACCAGCAACCTTATTAATTATAATGATTGTATGTGTGATAGTGTACGACTATCGTGTGGCGTGTATTTCTTCTAGTGTTAGAACGCTGTTGCCTGAGATGTCATAAAAGTTATGTTCTGGGTCCATCCTTATAAAACTTTTAGTTGAGTCTGAGTTCGTTCTCAAGTTTTTGATTGGTCAGATTTGAGCCTCTGGCTCAAATCTGACCAATCAAAAGCTTGAGAAGGAAACTGGTTTCCGAGTAATCATTTTTATCAATTCATCGATACAAACAACTCTTTCCTTATTCTTTAGAACTAAGTTAGTTTCAAGTGAATACAATCAGACCCTTTGAGAAAATATTGACAGGGTGTCAAACGGCTTATATCCTGATTATATGTAATATTTGTCGGCGTCTAATCTGAATACAAGCCGTATTATGCAAATGCTATTAAGGTTGCGCTTGAAAAAGGATTAGGATAGATGGACGAAAGTTATGCAGAAAATTCCTGTTTGAGAGTTTGTGTAATACGTTTCATTCAGCATTAAGCGGAGATCTGCTTTTTATATCAAGTGCCTGCTTTGCACATGTTTTACTTTTCAAGAAAGCCATATTGTTTATGTTTCAGATTCTTGAAGGAACAGTGTAAGGAAAGAGAAGTCGTGAAAATGGAAATACCCTCAGACATTCGCGTGATTATGATGATGATTGCTGTTTTGTGGCATTTACAACTTAATGTGAAATTAAGTTGGCCCCTGAGTTTAGTACAAAATGATCAGAAACTCTATTATTACATTACAAGAACATATATTGAGAAAGATATAGAGCTACAATACAATTCCATGGAATATTTTCCAAGCAACGAAAATACTTTAAAATGGACCTTTAATTTTATAATGTGCATTTGTGCTTTCACCCTGTATATATTATCGAGACCATCTAAGAAACTATTTGGTGATTTGTATGGTGATGAACAAATAATATTTCCGAAATGGACAAAGAAAGTCAATGAAAATTTTTATACTCAAATGAGACCAATTATTGCTTTTCCTTTTACACTCAATCAACTGGCTAGTGAAATATTTGCGGGACAAAGCACTCATGAAAACCTCATGCGATATGAGTGGGAACGATATCTATCGTTTAAGACGTTCCCCACAAGCAGTGTTATGACACCAATGAGACTGGCACAGGCAGGTTTCTACTATACAGGGACTGTTGAAGAAGTTAAATGTTTCTGCTGTGGGATTACCAACCAGGACTGGACAACTGGGGAAACAGCAATGGACGTCCACAAACGTTTGTCAGCAAGGTGTAACTTTATACATGATGAAATAAATAATAATATACCAATTCATTCAAATGAATATTATTCAAATCCAACACTAAACCAAAGTACAGAGGAAGGTAGCACCGAACCACTCCGACCCACACACACAACTACTAGTAACTCCTCCTCCCAACAACACAATGATAGACATATATCCTTGCAACAGAATAACAGAAGTGTCGTTAGACAACCCAGCTCTAGGGAAACGGGAACAGAAGCAAATGATACCAATGTTAGTAACAGGCATCCAGAGTACCGAGACCTACCTAAAAGGATATCTTCATTTAATTCCACCTGGCCACATAGCAGCCTGCATGAACCAGAAGAGTTCGCTAGAGCCGGCTTCTTTTATACAGGTAATCACCGTCTACTTTTACCTTTAGCCATGGTAGTAAACTTTTGCAAACTCTCGACTTGTCCGTACTAAAACCATATTTGATATGGTTTAGACATACATTCCGGGATTAAACCAGTTTGAAGCATGGTGAAATGTCCAGTCGTCTGAATCCAAACCATTTTGTAAATGTAACCAGAAGTTCAGCGGTAGCATTGCCGATATTTTCAGCACGTATTAATTTGCTTTACAAATAATCAAATTCTTTTTGTCATTTTAAGTGGGTCGAATACGGAGTGGCAAACAAATTTGGACCTGATGATGTAACTCTCTCTCTCTCTTTCTCTGTCTCTGGACGCGCGGGGTCTAGTGTGTCTTTGTGTTTATTACACTTGTTTTCTATCGGTATTTTGGTAGTGGTTGCATCTTGTATGTTGCTTTTCTGCTGGACGTTACTATTTTCCCATTAATTGATTTAACATGAGTGCCTTTACATGCAGAACGAAAGTAATACAAGGCGTCTCTGAAACGTTCTGCATCAACCTGACATATGCTGTAACTATCTGGAATTTGACTTTTTGTGGGTATCTTTTATTGCCTCATCAATTTCATGGTTATCTAATTCTTTAGACACAAGCGATTTTCGTTGAAAAAATATTGCAGTATCATATGATAATAATAATTCGTTATTTGCACAGGTTATGCAAATTGTGCGTTCTGATGACGTCTACTGTACACACCAAAAGCAGTCTTCATTGATAGTACGAACATTTGTTTTTAGCTCACCTGTATATGTTAAGATGAGCTAACGTGATCGTCCGGCATCTGCCCGTCCGCCCATCTATCCGTCCGTCAATAGTTGCTTTAAGCGACATCTTCTCTGAAACCCTTAGAATGTATAAACTTTACACGAATGATCTTTGTATCACGCTCTATCAAAGTGCTAAAAAAATCTGGATCAATGAAGAACTTTAAATTTGTTACCAAGGCAACCAAAAGCAATACTAGTGGTCAGAATTGAATTATATTTCATACGAGTACTCTTCTTGTAATCCTATACCAAAATTTCTAAATCATTTTGATATTTAAAAAAACATGGCCACCAGGTGCGAATGATTTCTTTATATAACTACAGTAAAATATCTAAATACCAACTAATTAACATAATTTAGTCACCGCTATAGAGATGTTTTACTGTACGTGTACATAGTAAATATTTTAAAAAATTATTCCAATCTATTCCAATACCAGTTGATCAATTGAAGGATACTTTGTAGAAATAGTCTTCTGGTGCCCCTTTATTAAATTGCTAAAATCATGACAGCCAGGGCCGGGGATAGATTTACCTTATATAACTATATGGAAAACTTTAAACATCTTTTCAAAATCAGTGGTCAAATTTAAATGATACTTGGTGGGAATAGTCTATTGGTGGACTCCTACCAAAATTTCTAAAATCATGTTAATATCTAAAAATAACGTGACCGCTGTGTCACGTACAGTCAAACACAATGTGCCACATTTGCCATCCTCTGTCTTCTTGTACAGTTATAGGGTGTAAACGAGTTTCACACTTATCCGAGGTTCGAAATCTGCTCTCTGTGCAGCGAGAGCTGGATCTCTAAGACACGATGCTGACGAATTAATTTTGGAAGTCCCTACAAGACGCTACATCCTGTTTCTAAATTGAAGTAAGAATAGGGTGTTATCCTACATCATTTAAGTTTGAAGTCCGATCCCGAGCCGACCGAAATGCGTATTTTCGGAGTAAAATGGGATACCATGTTCGAGTATGTTATAGTGATTGAATTCTCTACAACTTTTTTCTCTTAAAATGTTTTTTCTATCTCGTCTCCTTGCGGTTTGGATTGAACTTGCTTGTGTGGCGGCCGTAAAACGTCGCCCCGTACTTCATTCTCAGTGTTGTTATACCTTCTGATCCTTCGAGATCATGAATTTCAGTACTTCTTGTTCTGAAAATTGAATACCGCTTAAGCCGGTGCTAGGGGGCGTGAGCAGTGTTGCACTTTCAATTACTGTTCATGAACAGACTCAATAAAACCGAGTCTGCAATTTTCTCTTTTTGTGTTGCAATTTTTGCTCTCGGGGGATCACCTCCCTTCAGAATTTAATAGTATTTCAGTCATATTTTGTTGGTCTAAACTTATTATTTTTGGTAAAACCTTTGGAGTCTTTGTGCGAGTACCCTTTTTAGTCGATATTTAAAAGAGATATTTGGCGCCAGTTTTCCAAAGTTTAAGTATTTTGTATAACAACAAAAAACGCATTGATTCTGAGAATAAGATAATTCATCATTCTTAAAACTAGCTGAAAACCCGTTCAAAATTAAGGAAAGATAAATGTTGCCAAAACTTCTGGTAAAATTCCACTGTCAGACCATCTAAACCCGGACTTTTGTTATGTTCCATTCCCAACATTCAGCCATTGTAATGGAGTCCTCACATATATTGGCTTCATCCTCTATTAAGATATGTTCTAATTGTATGTTTGTTAAATATTGCTGATTGTCAAAATTTCTTTGCATGTATGTAAATCTTTATAAACTTGATCTCGTATTCTAAAATATTTATTTTATATAAAGTATTTCAGTCATATCACGACGTCCAGCTAATTACAGGTGGAGGAAGACCCCAGAGGTTCTTCCGTGATCGGACCAAATTACATTGTACATTGTTTCGTACACAGAAGAACATCTAGGTAGAACCACCGACCTACCACAAGGTCTCCATACGAACTTAGAGCCTTCCGAAAGATTCATGTTGCACGTCTTAGGAGCGACCAGCAGGCTATTCCTAGACATACCTCGTTAAAACTCGCCTCATACAGACAAGTCTAATGATATATAGGTTTAAATATTTCCAGAATGAAACAATTTCACCCAAACTGGGGCCAATCTTAGGCAACAATATTTCGTAGAACGAAACAGTAATATGACCAAAGCTAGAATGCCATTCACAATGGGGTGGGGTCGGCTTGATAAGATTTGGTGCAGACCTGAAATCGTTTTTGCGAATCGACCCATCTCATTTAAAAGAGGGATATGACAACTCAAACCTTTAGGCCACATGGAAGGGATTTTTACGTTCGTCCGCCCGTCCGTTCCCGATCAAATTTCCTTAGCGAGAGGCCGTTTTATAGATGTTTCCTAAGAATAAACGTTTCTACGAGAGACTGAAGACTAATTTAAGATCGAAATTTGTTTGGTTTGACATGGACCTCTTGATGATTGTTCAACTTCCAGTCGGTGGCGGTCACATCGGCCCACTGGATTGAACTTGGAATATATGTACTTCACAACAGCAGGTGTTAAGTGCTTGTGTGGCAGGCCGTAAAAAGTCGCCCCGTACTTCATTCTCAGTGTTGTTATAGTTTCTGGTCCTTCGGGATCATTAGTTTTCATGTTATTAGTTTTGAAAATTGAATACTGAACATTTTCAATTCCGTTTTGTTTTATATTGAAATTCCTATCAGCAAACAGTGTAGACTCTGATCAGACGCCACATGATGCGGCATTTGATCAGAGTCTACACTGTTTGCCTACGTCCCATATATGAGATCGTGAGAGAAAATGGGTAAAGAACTAAAATGACGGTATGACAAGTTGTGCATCTAGTTAAAGTTTCTGATTCTGTGGTGTTCGCGCGTCATCCTGAGGTTTGGGACTTAAAACATACGGGTTTGCTCGACTGGCACTTCCGACAGCATCAGCTTTCAGACTTGAACCAAATAAACGGAACTGACCACTTTGTACCCTGGAGTTTAGCTTTTGGGACCTCAAAGCAAGATAAGCGTCACACGTATTTGTTTGGCTAGAGTAACTCAACTAATCGACCGGCTTGGGATCGGACCTCACACTTTATTGAGGCCGATTTTGAACCTCAGATAGCGGGATACCCAGCTGTCCGAGCCTGTAACTCTAAAAAAATGACACTAATGAATTTGGCTTGAGTGACTATGCGGTGCACTTCATCCTGGCTCGCCTGCTGGTTGAGGATCGAACCTTCACCTTGGATGAGATGCAAGCCCTTATCCTTATTTAGGTATCTAAAAATGTAAGAGTGATCCGAGTCAAGTCGATGAGCATCGTGCTTTCCGGACCCAGCCCTCCGGTCGCTCCTGGACCGGAGTTCGCATTATCTTTCCGAGGGTGTACCCCTTTCTGAGGTCACATCTAGAAAACGTAAAAGCTAGAACGTAGACACGGCAATCGTCGGACAGCCGATTCAAGAAAACACGATAGCTTGAAACAATGTTCATACTATTAATGTAGTCATGTAGGCTGAAAACCAATGTAATTAGAACACACAATTCCAATTCAAAGCTAATAACATCGAAACTAATGGTCTCGAAGGATCAGAACACTAAAAATGAAGTGCTGGGTGACATTTTTCGGCCGAACTAAGTCCACAATTTCGAAATGTTCTTGTAAGTGGAGGCACTTTAACGCTTCTGTAGTTTTAGATTGTGGAGATTTAAATTATTACGTGTTTTACTATCAGTTTTGTCGAAGATTGTGTCACTCCTTTGGCAATTTATATTTCTCGAATGCATGAAACGTCTGTCATCTAAAGAAGTGCCATGTCATTTAATGCATTTTTTATCAAATCTATAAAAATTACTTTGTTTTCAAAACAAAATGCAAATATTCTACGGTTTTTGAGATATTTAAGTCACAATCTCGAATATTTCCTCATAATAATTTCTTCTGCATCATTTCATAAGTATAATTCAAACACTGATTTCTTTGTGTCAATAGATAAAAGGCCAAGCAGGTATCATGCACTACCGCGATAACCGAATAAGTCGCGATATCTATTGGCGATGCATAGTACGGTAGAATATGTCTTAAAGAGGAAGTCCCTACAATGATCGCATATTTTCAATAATATCATAAAACTTGGTATTTGTTATGCTCTATCATTATTATGAAGGTTCCCAATTTGTACTTATATCGAAAAATGCCCCTGTGATACAAATAAACCGATTTCATCAATACTGATAATTTTTGTTCTACAACACAATATTATCGGCATTTTCCGTTAAATTCTTCCGCGTTTTGCCGATGATCACCCGATCCCTCCATTGTTTACGTAATATTTTTCTCGGAAGTGGTCGGAGAATCGCGAATAGGGCGAACAGTTACGAAACTAAAAACCAACCCGAATAAAACTGAAACTTCGGGTAGTAAAACCGGGATCGGCGATATCAAACACATGGATGTTTTGTCATTATAAACGGTAATTGGATGGGGCTTTTTGCGATATACTACTTTTCAGCATATAAATAAATGAGTTTTGTATATTTTAAGTGTTTATGAAACGCGTCAAATGTAGGGACATCCCCTTTAAGTGACTACCAAAAAGAGGTCTAATTATGGGTCTACAGTGCAGATGGTAGCTTAATGCAGGTCAAAAGTAATGCAGAAAGTTCCTTTTGGAGCTTACTACATTACTTTTGCGCCCAGTATTAAGCAACTACTTGCTGTTAAAGATTTCTATACTGAATTAATTCAAAGTCGCTTAAGACAGGTTATACTGTAATTTATAGATTTCTATTATTGCTGATGTTATAAATGATCACTTGATTAGTGATATATCTGTTACAGGAGAAAGTGATCGTGTGCATTGCTTCTGTTGTGGTTTGGGCCTACGCAAATGGATGCCGAACGATGATCCATGGATAGAGCATGCCCTGCACTCATCGAAATGTCAGTTCTTGCTAAAAAAAGGAAACGGGTTTCTGCCGGAAGTAAGAAATGTTTCAAGAACTTTATTTTATTCATCTTGAAAATGTATGGTATCACCTGTTAATCAATAATAAAGGTCTTATGGGTAATTGAGTGAGCAAATTTGGTTTGTAAAGGAATGTTTATCCAACATATTGCACTTTTTAGCTCACCTGAGAAAAGCTCAGGGTGAGCTTTTGGTATACTTGAATGTCCGTTGTCCGTCGTCCGACGTGCGTGGTGTGTCGTGCGTAGTCAACAATTTGCTTGTGAACACTCTAGTGGTCACAATTTTAGTCTAATATTCATGAACATTGGTCAGAATGATTGTCTTGATAAAATCTCGGACGAGTTCGAAAGTGGGTCATGTGGGGTTAAAAACTAGGTCACTAGGTCAAATAGTATGAAAACCTTGTGAACACTCTAGATGTCACATTTGAAGACCAATCTTCATGAAACTTGGTCAGAATGATTTTTTAAATAAAATCTTGGACAAGTTTGAAAGTGGGTCATGTGCGCTCTTAAAGTAGGTCACTAGGTCAAATGGTAGAAAAACCTTGTTAACACTCTAGAGGTCACATTTTCAGGTTAATCTTCATGAAACTTTATCAGAATGATTGTCTTGATAAAATATCGGACGAGTTCGAAAGTGGGTTATGTAGGGTTAAAAACAAGGCCACTAGGCCAAATAGTATGAAAACCTTGTGAACTATCTAGAGGTCACATTTTCAGCCTAATCTTCATGAAACGTGGTCAGAATGATTGTTTAAATAAAATCTTGGACAAGTTTGAAAGTGGGTCATGTGCGTTCATAAACTAAATCACTAGGTCAAATGGTAGAAAAACCTTGTGAACACTCTAGAGGTCACATTTTCAGCCTAATCTTCATGAAACGTCATCAGAATGATTGTATTGATAAAATATCGGACGAGTTCGAAAGTGGGTCACATGGGGTTCAAAAATAGGTCACTAGGTCAAATAGTAGGAAAACTTTGTGACGCTCTAAAGGTCACATTTTAAGACCAATCTTCATGAAACTTGGTCAGAATGATTGTTTTAGTAAAAATCTTGGACAAGTTTGAAAGTGGGTTTTGCGCGTTCATAAACTTGGTCACTAGGTCAAATGGTAGAAAAACCCTATTGTGAACACTCTAGAGGTCACATATTCAGCCTAATCTTTATGAAATTTTATCAGAATGATTGTCTTGATAAAATATCGGACGAGTTCGAAAGTGGGTCACATGGGGTTTAAAAGTAGTTCACTAGGTCAAAAAGTAGGAAAATCTTGTGAACACTCTAGAGGTCACATTTGAAGACCAATCTTCATGAAACTTGGTCAGAATGATTTTTTTAAATAAAATCTTGGACAAGTTCGAAAGTGGGTCATGTGCTCTCATAAAGTAGGTCACTAGGTCAAATGGTAGAAAAACCTTGTTAACACTCTAGAGGTCACATTTTCAGGTTAATCTTCATGAAACTTTATCAGAATGATTGTCTTGATAAAATATCGGACGAGTTCGAAAGTGGGTTATGTAGGGTTAAAAACAAGGCCACTAGGCCAAATAGTATGAAAACCTTGTGAACTATCTAGAGGTCACATTTTCAGCCTAATCTTCATGAAACGTGGTCAGAATGATTGTTTAAATAAAATCTTGGACAAGTTTGAAAGTGGGTCATGTGCGTTCATAAACTAAATCACTAGGTCAAATGGTAGAAAAACCTTGTGAACACTCTAGAGGTCACATTTTCAGCCTAATCTTCATGAAACGTCATCAGAATGATTGTATTGATAAAATATCGGACGAGTTCGAAAGTGGGTCACATGGGGTTCAAAAATAGGTCACTAGGTCAAATAGTAGGAAAACCTTGTGACGCTCTAAAGGTCACATTTTAAGACCAATCTTCATGAAACTTGGTCAGAATGATTGTTTTAGTAAAAATCTTGGACAAGTTTGAAAGTGGGTTTTGCGCGTTCATAAACTTGGTCACTAGGTCAAATGGTAGAAAAACCCTATTGTGAACACTCTAGAGGTCACATATTCAGCCTAATCTTTATGAAATTTTATCAGAATGATTGTCTTGATAAAATATCGGACGAGTTCGAAAGTGGGTCACATGGGGTTTAAAAGTAGTTCACTAGGTCAAAAAGTAGGAAAATCTTGTGAACACTCTAGAGGTCACATTTGAAGACCAATCTTCATGAAACTTGGTCAGAATGATTTTTTTAAATAAAATCTTGGACAAGTTCGAAAGTGGGTCATGTGCTCTCATAAAGTAGGTCACTAGGTCAAATGGTAGAAAAACCTTGTTAACACTCTAGAGGTCACATTTTCAGGCTAATCTTCATGAAACTTTATCAGAATGATTGTCTTGATAAAATATCGGACGAGTTCGAAAGTGGGTTATGTAGGGTTAAAAACAAGGTCACTAGGCCAAATAGTATGAAAACCTTGTGAACTATCTAGAGGTCACATTTTCAGCCTAATCTTCATGAAACGTGGTCAGGATGATTGTTTTAATAAAATCTTGGACAAGTTTGAAAGTGGGTCATGTGCGTTCATAAACTAGATCACTAGGTCAAATGGTAGAACAACCTTGTGAACACTCTAGAGGTCACATTTTCAGCCTAATCTTCATGAAACGTCATCAGAATGATTGTATTGATAAAATATCGGACGAGTTCGAAAGTGGGTCACATGGGGTTCAAAAATAGGTCACTAGGTCAAATAGTAGGAAAACCTTGTGAACGCTCTAGAGGTCACATTGTAAGACCAATCTTCATGAAACTTGGTCAGAATGATTGTTTTAGTAAAAATCTTGGACAGGTTTGAAAGTGGGTCTTGCTCGTTCATAAACTTGGTCACTAGGTCAAATAGTAGAAAAACCCTATTGTGAACACTCTAGAGGTCACATATTCAGCCTAATCTTCATGAAACTTTATCAGAATGATTGTCTTGATAAAATATCGGACGAGTTCGAAAGTGGGTCACATGGGTTTTAAAAGTAGGTCACTAGGTCAAATAGTAGGAAAATCTTGTGAACACTCTAGAGGTCACATTTGTTGCCCAATCTTCATGACACTTTGTCAGAATGATTGTCTTAATAAAATGCCTGATGAGTTTGAAAGTGGGTCATGTGAGGTTTGAAACTAGGTCACTCGGTCAAATAGTAGGAAAACCTTGTGAACACTGTATAGGTCATATATGTGGCCAAATATTCATGAAACTTGATCAGAATGATAGTTTTGATAACATCTTGGACGAGTTTGAAAGTGTGTCACATGGGGATATAAACTAGGTCACTAGGTCATACAGTAGAAAAAAATGTGAACATTTAAGAGGTAATATTTTTAGGCAAATCTTCATGAAACTTGGTCATAATGATTGTCCTAATAAAATATCGTTCGAGTTTGAAAGTAGGTCATGTGGGGTAAAAAACTAGGTCACTAGGTCAAACAATAGAAAAACCTTGTGAACACTCTAGTGGTCACAATTTTAATCCAATCTTCATGAGACTTGGTCATAATGATTGTCTTGATAAAATCTCAAACAAGTTTGAAAATGAGTTATGTGGGGTGAAAAACTAGGTCACTAGGTCAAATAGTAGGAAAATCTTGTGAACACTCTAGAGTCACATCTATGACCAAATCTTCATGAAAATTAGCCAGAATGATTGTCCTAATAAAATCTTGGACAAGTTTGAAAGTGGGTCATGTGAGATCAAAAAGTAGGTCACTGGGTCATATCTTAGAAAAATCTAGTTTACACTCCAGTGGCCACATTTTTAGCCCAGTCTTTCTCAAACTTGCTTGTGCGTGTGTTTGGTGATATCAAGGTTAAGTGTGATCATGGGTTGGGTGGGATTAAAAAGTAGGTCACTAGGTCAAATCTTTGGAAAAAATACTCTAGAAGGCACATTTTTAGCCCAATCTTCATTGGTCAGAATCATTGTCTTAATAAGATCAATATACTAAATATTTTAAAATCTTGTTCTGCAGAACCACTGCTCATGATCCACTATCAACATTGTTCAAATATTGTCCCTAAGGTCAATATTGGCCCTACCCATGGGCTACCCAACAAAAATCTTAAATCTATGGTAATCAGGTGAGCGATTAAGGGCCATCTTGGCCCTCTTGTTTAATTAAATATCATCTTATGTTATATTTTCTGATCCTTCGGGATCATTAGTTTTGATGTTATTAGTTTTGAAAATTGAATACTGCTTAAGCCGGTACTAGGGGGCGTGATTAGTGTTGCACTTTTAATTACTACTCATGAACAGACTCAATAAAACTTAGTCTGCAATTTTCTCTTTTTGCTTTTCTACTTTTGCTTTCGAGGGATCACCCATTTTCAGAATATTTATAACTACATTTATTGTATCATCGTCTTATGCCAAGAACGATTTAATACTTCAATATTTTCAGGCATGTTTACCGCCGCCAGATTTGTTACATTTTACTTCGCACCAACCAACCAGAGAAGAACTGTTACACAAGGAGTTGTCAGGTAGTATGCTCATATGGAAACTAGGAATAATGTACAAACCATTTCCTCTCAGATTGGAAAACTAGACATATCTTAGTCTAATCTTTTAGAGTCATATAGTATGTTACTGACAGTAGCAGTTGCAAGAAAATTGTCCTTTCAAACAACACGGACCGAGCATGTTCAGATCAGACATCATAACAAGCAACCATTTCAAACCCGTACGCTAAAGAATTCGTATTCGAAACGTTTGATATACAGTAAAACCTCTCTATAACGACACTAAATTGTGTTAAACTGTAAATTGGAATATAGTTTTAACTTCATTGTATGAGTTGTTCACATATTTGTATACAAGGTGTTGTCTACATTTGTAGTATTGATGTTTCGTTTGCATTATTTTAAAAAAAATCATGGCGAACATACAACACCTTTTGAAAATTCTGAAGAGTCTGAATCTCATATTTAGAGTCAAAAAAGTAATAATAGATATGGGCCATATTGATGTTTAAAAAATGGGCGTACATTTTTTCGTGTGTATGTCTGTTACAAAACTAACTTTCGAAACATTTCAAATGTAAATCCTCTTGATTTCTTTCCTTGAGAATCCACATTTCGCATCGTAAATACATGCCATATAATTCTATATGTTATCTAGGACCACATGCTTCAAATAAGATATACTATATTTTACTAGTATCAGTGTTATATATATGTGTTATACAGTAAACATTTCTAAACCGGATATTAAGTTTAGTATAAATATCGAACTTGGAGACAGGTGGCAGCTTAATACAGGATGAAAGTCATGCAGAAAGCTCCTCTATGAGCTTTCTGTATGACTTTCACCCAGCATTAAGAGGTCACATGCCTAAAAGTATATAAAGTATTCTCTACTAGAATTCCGGTTTAGAGAGGTTTCACTGTATACTGTATAAAACTTATTATAATCTCCCACTATAATAATCGACCACTTGCAGAATTTATATGAGACAAGCTGTTCGAAAACGACCGGATGCATATACAGTAAAACCCCGCTGATGCGACCACCTAAAAGAGGCATAATTCTGGGTGCTAGATGCAGGTGGTAGCTTAATGAGCTTTCTGTATTACTTTTGTACTGCATTAAGCAACCACCTGCTTATAAAGACAGCCATGTTTATTCATTAAGTAAAGTAAAGTACCTAGTTATAGTCTACTTTCAGTCCGAATGACCGCTCAGCCGACTGTACATTTACTCTCCTGGTCATTGAGTCATTGGCCTACACTATTGAGCACTGCTAACATATGGCACAATCATACAGCCGCAGTACCGGCGAGTGACCCTCACAGGTACCCATTTTAACCCCTGGGTGGAGATGATGTGCGGATGGGAGACATGGAAAAGCGTCTCTGAAATTTCCGGGAGGGACCGGGATTTGAACCCCGGACCTCCGGACTGATAGTCAAGCGCGTTACCACTAGACCACCGCCACCTGCATTAAGTGGTCGTATTAGAGGGGCTCTACTGTAACAAACAAACTAAACCAATTAAGTCACCGCAGTTGAAACGAAGTGTCTAGTCAGGGTATATATTGTTTGAAGCAAATGAGGAAGCAAATGTAGCTTAAGATGAACAACACTTATATTTCACCCGTGCGAGACCCCGAAATGATTTTGTTGTATCATATATCCCATTAAACAGCAGGAATCATGTACTTGTTTTATTATTTTGTAGATCTAAAGAAAAAGCTAAAGAAGTATAAAGACAAAGCCCAACAGCTACGGTGCAAGGTCTGTTTGGCTAAGAACGTCACTTGCACTCTCTTGCCATGCGGTCATTCGACATGCGAGGATTGCGCAGAACGACTCCAAAACTGTGCCTTTTGTCGAACTGTGATAAAGAGTACTAAGCGATTATACATACTTTGATGGATTTCTGTAATTTGGTGTACAATCGTTATTAATCACTCCTGAAGGTCAACAATACTTAAATATGAAGATCGGCTAGATCAGATACGACGTTTAAGGTTTAAGTTGCCATGTATATTCGTCCCACTGTTGGCGAGTATTGTTCCGCTTTTATTATATTATATTAATACAACTTCCTGTCGTCATATGTTAGAAATTACGATCATTTTATCGTGCAAAATCAGTCTTATTTAGTTTACTACTACATGTGATGCATTTTCACTCGAGATATTATTATCTTATGTTTCAGTATTATGTTACTCGTTAGCTGTATACATTGCTGAAATATTACTTAAATGACGCTTATGTAACATCTTTTTTACGGTGTATGCGTTTGAAATATCTAAAAGATGTGTAAAAACGTTATATACTGTCAAAAAAGCAAATATGCAATGAGCATTCCAAATGATGTTTATATGCGTACTTGTGTAATCCTTATTCTGTCGATAACGAGCTAAATATCCTACGTAAATTCTTGGATTCAGATAAGAAGCTATGTTTCTCAAAAACCTGATCACTCACAAATATTGCTTAAGATCAGGATCAGAATTTGAAGGGCATCCAATGTTAGGCAGGATAAGGGTTAGACAGGATATGGGTTAAAGTAGCATAGTAACCGTTTTCCAGCATATAAACGCTTTTTACGCATTTGCAAACAGAGTAGACCCATATCAGACAGTTCCTGGTGAAACTGTCTGATCAGGGTCGACTCTGTTTGCTTATGGAATATTATATAAATAAATACTAAACAGGAAAAGGATAGAGTTATAAAATGTTGATTGACGTTTACAAAGCATATTGTATAAAAACCAAACCCAAGTCATAATTCCCTGATATAAACGCTCTTTCATAACCTTTGCAGACATAGTAGATCCAGATCAGACGGCTCATATATGAGCCGTCCGATCAGGGTCTACTCTGTTTGCTTATGAAATTATCATAGATGTGACTACAGTTTCTGCCAATACCAAATGCATGTGTACATGTACTTGTGAAATTATTAAAAATCAGCTATCCTTGATATTAATCACTACATGAATATGCAACAGGG
Source organism: Azorinus chamasolen (assembly GCA_963576725.1). Taxonomy (NCBI): domain Eukaryota; kingdom Metazoa; phylum Mollusca; class Bivalvia; order Cardiida; family Solecurtidae; genus Azorinus; species Azorinus chamasolen. Next base: position 56,571,553 of record OY755247.1, read on the forward strand.
AAATGGTTAACCCATTCCTTTATATTGACGACTTTTGACGACTCTATAAAAGTCACTTTGTGAAACCATTGTGATAAATAGAGCATTTGCTCCTATATGAGCAAACGCTCTATTTATCACAATGGTTTCAAACTACAAAAATCTAAAAAAAATTCTTTTCTCTAGTTAATGCTCCTTTTCGCTAGATTTATTCAATGAGGTTGTATCTAAAAATAGCCTATGAGGTAATTGTTAAAGCAAACACTTATTATATAGTTATTGGCTTGAAAATCTCGTTTTAATGACATGCCAGTCGATACAGCACTCTAAACAGAAAGCACGAATACCCGACCAGGTTATGGTACTGACGGTCTCTTCGTTAAACATTTGAGCATCATGCTGCACTAGTTGAACTGGTTACAGGATAATCTGACTGGATGAGAGATTGTGTTAGAATTAGTTGAACTGGTTACAGGATAATCTGACTGGATGTGAGCTATTGTTAGATGGTTTCAGGGTAGTCGGGCAGAACTAGTTGAACTGGTTGTAGGACAGACTGGCAGAATACGAAATTGTGTTAGAACTAACTGAACTGTTTTCAGGACAATCTTGCAGTATATGGGATTGTGTTAGAACCGGTTTTAGGATAGTGTGAGTGAATTTGGGATAAACTATTGTGTATAAGAGAATTCAAAGAGGACTCCTCTTTATTCACGGAGCTGAGGCTCTCACTTAAAAGACAAACGTTTGGCTTGAGTCTGAGATAATTCTCAAGTATCTGATTGATGTTTTTTGTTTTGAGTAGTGTTGCTCTTTTAAGTACTGCTCATGAACATACTCAATAAAACCGTGTCTGCAATTTTCTCTTTTTACATTGCTGCTTTTGCTTTCGAAGGATCTCCTTCTTTCAGAATATTTGAACAAACACAAACTCTTGCCAACCAGATACTTGCGAATGAACTCAAACACAGGCGACTCAAAAGTTTCAAAACTTCGGACCTTAGATAAAAGAAGAGTCTAGAAAATCTATGTAAAATGTTTGTGTTACTTTTCTACCTATTACTATCGTGCTGCTACCAATTTATTTCGCATCTCCGGTGCGATTCTAATGATTTGAAGCCATGAGGATTAGTTCTTTTATTGTATAACGCTGAGAATTTTTGATAAAGAAAATAAGCAATATAAGCAAGGTGTTCATCATTGCTTTCTACCTACATTAAGTAGTTGTTGTGTTTTCGATTTTGAGATGTTTATTGAAATCGTTACGTTGTATATGTTTGAGACACAACTACAATACATCGATACACTTAAGAAATGAATGACGTGCTCCCGGTGTTCATGAGGTTATGCAACGCATAGCTTTACGAGCAAAGTTAGTGAAGCCCGAAGGGCTTCACGTAAATCTTTGCTCGTAAAGCTATGCGTTGCATAACCTCATGAACACCGGGAGGACGTCATTCATTTCTTATATTTATATTCCATTGTATTTCTTATATTTCAACGGATCGGGTATTGAAATGAACGTTCATGGGAAAATGCAACTTTCTTTTTAGAATAAGGTTATATAAGGAAGTTGCAGGGCGAATGTAAATATATGAAATTGAATACCGCTTAAGCCGGTGCTAGGGGGCGTGAGTAGTGTTGCACTTTTAATTACTGCTCATGAACAGACTCAAAAGAACCGAGTATGCAATTTTCTCTTTTTGCATTGCTGTTTTTGGTTTCGAACGATCTCGTACTTTCAGAATTCATTTGATCAGCAGCTATGTGTATAGTTTACTGTATATGATGTGGACCGGCCGCGTGGCTCAGTGGTAGAGCGTCCGCCTGCGGTACGGAAGGCCGTGGGTTTGATCCCCGGTCGCGACAGACCAAAAGTCGTTAAAAGTTGGTACTAGTAGCTCCCTTGTCTACGCTCGACATTAAAAAGGTGTAGTTCTAGGACTGGTCGGCCCGGTGTCAGGATAATGTGACTGGGTGGGGTGTCCTTGCCATGTACCTGCGGCAGGGGTATTCCAGTGAGGCAGCACTATAACTTGTCTCATGCGGGTGCCGTCTGCAAATAACTGAAATACTGTTGGTCGGACGTAAACTCACTCACTGTATATGATGTCGACTGACGTTTACAGTAGCACTGTTTATTTATGATTTCGACGGATGCTTACAGTAGATGTAGATATAGATTACCGTACGGTGGAACCAATTTAAACCGGACTTTAAGTTTTGTATAAAAATCGGTCTTGGAGACAGGGCAGCTTATAGCGGGGTGCTCCAAGAGTATGTTTCCGCATGACTTTCATCCTGCACTAAACAACAGCCTGCCTTAGGTATCTAAATTCTTCTCTATTAGAATTCGGTTTAGAGGGGTGTTACTGTATATGATGTCGATTGACACTTACAGTAGATGTACATATAGTTACTATTATGTTGACGGATGCATACAGTAGGTTGGTATATACATAGTTTACTGTATACATATGATGTCAACTGAATTCAAGCTGTTGTATTTAAAAAAAAAAAAAAGGATTGAACAGTGTTAGGTGTGGATAGACAATCATTCACTTATTAACCCATTTCATGCTCAAACTCAGAGAATTAATGTTAGAGATACTATTGATCGAGTGTCAGACAACTTGGTTCTGATAATAGGTCGAGTTACTCTGCGTCTCACCTGGATCCAAGCGATTTACAGGTCGCGCTTAGCATGGTATGGCTCATTGGTAATAATGATAACATAAGTTTAAGGCTGGTTATTTTGTCATCTTCAGGGAATAAGAACTACCGTAAGAAACCCTCTAAACTGGGTGTTAAATTTAGAATTAATATCGGTCTTGGAGACAGGGGAAGCTTAGTGCAGGATGAAAGTTATGCAGACAGCTCCTAGATAATGTCGACTTATATATGTAATGCTAGTTATGCTTCCTGGTTTAACCATTTCCCTCATAGAAATGCCTTTTTAATGCTTTTGCCAGCAAAGTAGGCCCAGATCAGACGGCTCCTGTTTGTTCATGAAATTCAATAGATCTGACACTACAGGTTTTCTCTAACCAAAATTCCGTTAACCCTTCGCTTGCTGTTCACGTCAATATACTTACATGTAAATAGTGAAGACCCAGATGAGACAACTCCTGCAGGAGCTGTCTCATCAGGGTCTGCGCTATTTACAAATTGATTGTGAAACCAGTGCACTCCACAGCAGTGATTGCACAGAGAAATACTTGTACACGGTGAAGATATATGTCATTATACAACAGGGCATGGGTAAAGAAGAAGAAATGTATTTTAAAATTCAACAAGAGAAGGGTTAAAACATTTACCTTATAAAAATGAAGTTCATGGATATGAATGAAATGACCAATTCGTGTAAAAATGTTCAAAAGGGTTAAACCAATGACGTATAGCAGTAACTGATGATGTCGACTGATGTGTGTAAATATGTTTATGCAAAATAATGTATGTGTTAATAAACAACATGATTGTGTTTACTGATATGTGTAAAGTTGCATATACCATCTTGTTTAACCCTTTAACCTGTTTGCTCCAGATCATACAGCTTTTTTATAGATCTGATTCTTCAGCGTGTGTCATGGTCAAAACGTCTCTTGTTCATGATGTCATTACACGTGTTCAGCTAACTAGCATTGATATTCACAATCTCAAACAAAGTACACTTGGTAAAGGGTTAGATCAATGGAATAAGCAAGCTTTTGATTGCCAGATTTGAGTTCTCAAGCTTTTGATTGGCCAGATTTGAGTTCTCAAGCTTTTGATTGGTCAGATTTGAGCCAGAGGCTCAAATCTGACCAATCAAAAACTTGAGAACGAACTCAGACTCAACTAAAAACTTTATAAGCATGGACCCTGGACCCGGTTTTGCGAATAAGCTCAAGTAATGACTCAACTGAGCTTGTTATTTCTAAATTACGTATTTGCTAGACATGACTATGTTAAATGTTTTCCACTTCAAATATCAGTCCATGTCTATGTCTTGCTATAGTAATGTTTTCATGGCCATTATGCTTACTAACACTCATTTTATATCAATTTAAATGATTTGAGTCCGCTCCAGTACATTTCTGATTTTAGAACACTCTTATCTGCGAAGGGTGTCAATATCGTATTTCAAAACGAAAATAGGTTAATAAAGATCCAAAACATTATCCATATTAAGGATTGTTGAAAAATTATGAGATTATACATGAAAACAAGTTGAGCGCTTTACTGAGCTTAAACTTCATTAAATCGACCGATGTATGTAAGTCTACCATTGTTTAACAATTTTATGTTGGTATATGTGTATATAGCCATGGACTACTTCGCCTGTAACATGCCAAAGGTTAAGTGTCAAGTTATGCTAATTTGGTCCATATGTAATAAAACCTCTCTGATCAGCACTGCTTTGGCATTAACAATTGCAAACAGTTGAAATTCACATCAGTCGTTGTGCAGGAGATGTGTTGGCTGGTCTGGGTATATGTTTGTTGCATCGCACTTCTACCGATTGTCTAAAGAAAATAGTCATATCTGTAAATTTGATCTTGGGTGGTATCTACAGATCCATTTTCCACTGTGACATGTAAAGGTTTGAGTTTTCAGCATAATAGAATTAACCCATAACTCCATAATTATAGTCACCTTTAAAGCCTTTGCAAATGGAGTAGACACAGATCGGGCGGCGGAACCGTCTGGTCAGGGTCTATTCTTTTTGCTTATGGTATAATATAGATATGGCTATATAGGACAAAATAGTTATAATGAAATATGGAAGGTGGAGCACTGAAACCATTTCAGAAAGTAAGGATACATGTCTGTCAAATTGCACTATCAAACAGAGCAGACCCTGATCCTATAGGAGCCTTTTAATCTGGGTCTACCGTTTGCAAATGCGTGAAAACATGTTTATATGAGGGAAATGGTCAACCACAATCCTGCTACGCATGATCTTACTGACAGTCGTACGCCGTATGGATCCAGATAGGATCCAGACTGGGGTCTCGTCAGCATCCATACTGCTTTACACTCATTTATTAGTTTCTCGTAAATTTGAACGAATCTAAAGTGAGCTCAGAGCGAGTAGTTTAACATTTGGCCTGCTGAGTAAATAATTTTTACAGAATTTTTCACCTACTAAATCTTAAAAAAATCAAGCTATAATCAATGTATCTACCAAAATGCAATCAGAGTCCCAACCAGTTTGGATCCTGATGAGACGCCGAGTTACTCGGCATCTCATCTTGATCTAAGATGTATGCAAAGGCTATTCATGTCGTGCTAAGCAGTCGAAGGGCTAATGACGGTAATGTTATGCTTTGATTTAAGTTGTATGTATTTTATGAACGCTTTCGCTACCAACACCGAATCGGTGATCACATTTGCAAATAGTTTGGGTCCAGATAAAAACACAGAGTAACTCGGCGTCTCATAAGGATCCAGATGCTTGAAAAAAGATGACAAATCATTGAAAAAATTGAAGCATACGAAACAGTTCACAGACGACAATATGAAACAGCGAACGAGTTAAAAATGTATTTACGAAAAATGACGTCAATACCAAAAAATAGTAAAACCCCTCTGTGTTAATCTATTTATGACTAAACTGAGGTCTCTAAAAGCACTTGCCTACTTGACCTTTTACTCCATTGACACTTTACCTCATTTAGATACAACCTCTTTAAATAAATCTACCGAAAAGGAGCATTAACTATAGAGAAACGGAACACTTTAGAATTTTGTAGTTTGAAAGCACTGTGATAAATAGAGCATTTGCTCCTACAGGAGCAAATGCTCTAGTTATCACAATGGTTTCACAAAGTGACTTTTACAGAGTCGCCAAAATTCGTCAATATGAGGTTAATACGCTTTGCAAACAGAGAGGACCCAGATCAAACAGCTCCTGTAGGAGATACCTGATCACGGTCTACTCTGTTTGAATGTGGGATTTTATAGATCTAACTCTTTAGTGTCTTCCATGGTAAAAATGTAATGTGTGCATGTACCTGTATAAACAATAAATGATATTCATGATGTTATTGTTCCATACATGGATATTCACGGAGTAAAGAGTTAATTATGCAGGACGATCGTCACACAGAAAACTCCTGTATGAATTTCTGTATTGCTGTCGTCCTACTTTAAGCTACCACGTGCCTTTGAGAGCCAGGAGTAGACCTCTATTGCTGGTCGGTGTAGACAGGTTTTACTGTACATGTCTGATGCTATGTATACTATGATACATATACAGAATGGTTTTGTTGTCATGGTTTTAACTCTTTGGTCGTCTTAGGTGGACCTATGATTAGCGTACCATCAGAATTTAACCTTTAGCACTCTACTGGCGACTTTATCGTAACCTTTGCAAACAGTTTGGATCCAGATGAGACGCCGAGTAACTCGGCGTCTCATCAGGATCCAAACTGTTTGTCACCCCAACATTTTGTTTTAAAAAAGATATGGCAGAAAAGTGTGTTTTTAGAATTGAAGCAGACGATAAAATTTGCAGACGACAATTGCTCAGAGTGCAGAAGGTTAACTATTTCGCTGCCTATGTCGCAGAGTCATTGCCTATGCAAACAGTTTGGATCCTGATGTAACTCGGAGTCTCACCAGGATCAAAACTGTTTGTTACTGTTACTATTTTTATGAAACAAAAATAAAGAAAAAATGAAAAATGTAGCAGACGACATAAGGTGTCACGAAAGATTTAACGTGTGCTTTTATTCTAAAAGTATAATGCAAGAAAATTAACGCAGGTGAAGATTTTTCAAACGGCACCACCTGGCAGCAAAAGAGTGACGAGATCATATGAAAAACACAATAAAAATAATGGAAATAATTATGTACTTGTTTGTTTTATTTTAACCATGCATGGATAATAATAGTAATTGCGATCAGAACCTTAACTTGCGTAGATGCTGAGTGAAGTATAGTGTGTGTGTGTGTGTGTGTGTGTGTGTGTGTGTGTGTGTGTGTGTGTGTGTGTGTGTGTGTGTGTGTGTGTGTGTGTGTGTGTGTGTGTGTGTGTGTGTGTGTGTGTGTGTGTGTGTGTGTGTGTGTGTGTGTGTGTGTGTGTGTGTGTGTGTGTGTGTGTGTGTGTGTGTGTGTGAGAGTGTTCATCCGCAGTATGTAGCACGTTTTTGCTATTTTCACTTAACACACACCAACAAATGTAGCTCTTCAGATTCATGTAGCACATTTTGTCCGTGCTACAAATGTTCTTCGAAAAATAGCTCTCAAAATACGTTGCAATGTGTCAGATACAGGCTAGGAGGGAGGTAATTTGGATTAAGAATTCTAAACAGAACGCCCACTTGATAATTGTTACTATCACTGATTTTATTCAATGATGCGAAATGTGCTACATATAAACACACACTGAAATACACAGGCTCGTATATCGCGTGATATGTAGCACTTTATCAAAATGGAGATAGACGAGTGTATTGATTGCACATTGCTGGCATATGATAGAACATTGTGCACAAAAATAATCTCTAGCTGATTAAATTCAGACTTACGGAAATATTTCCTATTTTCAAACACACACTGAGCTACATTTTAATGTGTGCGTAAGTAGAACATGTGCTTAATATTCGGTGAAATCTGAGTTACCAGTGTGCTACAAATTCGTGTGTGTGTGTGTGTGTGAAGCTGGCACGCGTGCTACATAACGGGCAATAAACAGTTAAGTTCATTCATATGGCGTATGAAGTGATTCGTAACTCTCCAAAAGCGCATCATGCGTCTTCCCAAATGTAATATTACTAGAAGCACTACTTCCACTAATACAACAACAACAATAACACATTTTACCTATACCACTTCTAATACTACTATAGCGATTACTGTTACTACTACTATTACATGTATTACTTCTACTTATACTAATATTACTACTGGTACTGCTGCTTGTACATTCTGTAACACAGCCACTACTACAACTATTACTACTAATAATAATATTACTGCTGCTGATTTTTTCTTCTGTTACTACCATTACACATACTTATATTACATTGATTTTTCTACTACTAATACTACTGCCATTACTACTTCTATTGCAACTGCTACTACTACCACTTTTACAATTGAGAACGAAACTAAACAGAAACAATAAAATTAAAACAGGGTACATGTAGTGTATAGGAACAGATGTGGATCTACATAAATGTATTTGATGTAAAGCATAGCCTGATAACGAGTTACTCAGCGGCTTCCAAATTGTTTTAGAAATTGTTTATCATGACCAATGCGCGCTGTGTTAATTGAACCCAAGTATTTTGAAGAAAGGGGGTCAATTTTCAGAAGAATATCGACCCGGTCAGTATTTTTTTAAAACATAGTGACCCCCGGTCATAGTACTTTGACCTACGTTCATATTATGAACAAATCCCACAAACTTAATCTACTCCAGTATTTTTCAAAGAAATAAATGGTTTCACGTGAATCGAGTTTTTAACCTTGGTCATAATTCTTACAGATGTAGTGACCCTTAAGTCCTGTTTATTAAACCATGGCCAATGCGCGCAATGTTAATTGAACCCAAGTATATTGTAGACAGGAATGGGTTTTTTTCTGAAGAATATCTCTGAATATTTCTGAACACCCCCTCGGTCAGTTTTTTTTTTAAAAAAAATTAATAATAGTGACCTCGGGTCATAGTGCGTTGACCCACGTTCGTGATATTTTGAACAACGCCCGAAAACGTAATTTACCTCAAATATTTTTTAAAGAAAGAGTTTCATGTAAATCGGAAAACATTTTTTCTCTGTCATAATTGTTACAGATGTAGTGACCTCCGGTCATATCATTTTGAACCCCGTTTATAATATGTGTATCATGACCAATAAGACAATGATAATGACCAATGCGCCATGAATACTGTAACAGGACTGGTGAAAAGACATGCAGCCAGACCGGGGATCGAACCCGGGGCCCCTCACTTACAAGGCGAGTGAGCTAACCTTTTCCTATGTTACAAGGCGAGTGCTCTAACCACTGAGCTATCCGAACCGCTTACTGTCTTTCACCCAGTACTGTACCCGGCCTGTCACACTACTCTCCCTTTTTCCCTGAGATTCTCGCCGAATCTGCAGCAGAAATCATGGGCCTGCACAGGGTCCGATTTTAAAGTTGGGCGTAATGACCAGGTAATGACCAATGCGCGCAATGTTTATCAAACCCAAGTATCTTCTAGAAAGGGGATCACTTTTTCTGAAGAATATCGACCCCAGTCAGTATTTTCTAAACAAAAGTGACCCCCGGTCATAGTGCTTTGACCCAAATTCATGATACTTTTAACTACGCCCGCAAATTTAGTCTACTTGACACATACGTATGAAACGTGAAATAAGTCGACATGGAACACAGTGGTTCCAAATTAACTAATTTATTCCGTAGAGATCAAACATTTAGTATAATTCATTCACAGTTTTCATGTAGATATAGTATTAATTAATCAACCCGAAAATTATACAGTTTATATTAAATGAGTGACGAAGGACATTGAACAAATTGTAATGATGTCATAAGTACATGGGTTCTTCGATTAATTCGAAGACATTCAGTAAAGTATGCGTCCGGAATGCCACGATACGTTCAAAATGTCTAGTAGAGTACTACCTCTGTCGAGCGACAATCATAGTCGGTCTCCAAGACTGAGTCAGCTTAATTCATGTCGAAAATACGCGGAAATCTCTATGTACGTCTGCATAACTTTTATACTGTATTCAGCAGTCACAAGCCTTACAAGATACCAATTTTGCGTGCTTATCATTTTCAGACTTCAATGCAAACAGTTAAGGGTCAGACCAGTCATTCAAAACAGTTTGCCAATCGGACTGAAATAAGTCGTCCACTTTTCTCCTTTTATACTTAATTACAGAACAGAACGTAAAGTTTATTTGCGTTTGTGGTGAATTATTGCTCAAGGGTGCAAAAAAACACACAAGTAATAACAAGTAATTCATGTAAGTGATAATGACAGAATGAATATTTATCAACACAATTTTTATATTGTAAACTTTCAAAAAACTGTAGAATCAGATTTATTTCATTCCAAAAGCAAACAGAGCAGACCTGATCATACGGTTCATGTAGGCATCGTCTGATCTGGATCTGGGTCTTCACTTTTATTACCTTTATTCCTTAACTATGCCTTTCTACTCCTTTGCAAACAGTGTAGATCCATATCAGACGGTTCCTGTAGGAGCCGTCTGACCAGGGACTGCTCTCTTCGCTTATGAGATAATATAAATATGATTCTAAAGTTTTGCTATGACCAAATCTTCCAGTGTCCATGTGAAAATATATCGGTTATGTTCCATAACGGAGAATGTATTTTAATTGAAAATTGTAACTCTCGGGGGATTTTTTATTATTATTTATCGGTACATATACCGTTTAGCTTATTAATTCCAATTGATGAATAGATGCATTATATAAAACAACATTAGAGTTAACTTTCTGATCATAACAGGTGATGAATGAAAGTTTTAATGAACGAATAATTGATTGATTGATCAATGAATTGATGGATGGATGGTTGATTAGACATTACTTTTTCAAGTGTCATAAATATTCAGATGCACGTTATAAACTGTTCTTATTATAACGCAAAGTAAAATCCTCGATTTTGATTGGTCAGTTAGCCATGTATAAAAGCCGTGTATCCCTCTTAATTCTGATGTATATACGGAGTCATGAGCAGCAATGGAATTTCGCCCGCCGAGTGCCTCGCTTCCTTGATATAACATAATAAAAATGGCCGACCAGCTTCACTTCGTCGATTCGATTCAAACAACCGCTCTCAAACAAAATAACAAGAGTTTGGGTCGGAAAAAAGTTATCCATTTAGAAACAATTTTGTTATACTTGTTGTATAACAATATAAATGAACCCTAGGCTATATGTGGAAAAGGTCTTATTCTGCTTTGATGCTGCAAATGTTGTCAAAGTGCTTGTGCACGTACCGATTAACGCCCAAACCCCGCTTTTACAAAGATAATCCACACCCAATTCGATTTAGATTTTATTTATGTATATGCACAGTACACGTACCTGTAAATTGCAGTATAGCAGCTCCTTCCAACGCCCATTGTTTGAATATTATAAAACCGTCATTTTGACGTCATCCAAATGACGTCGGAAATGCGCCAAAATTTCCTCAATTAAGTTAAATAGTGTCTGCTTAACCGCTGATCTGCTTAAAGTTTTACTAACGTCTGATTCTTTCAATCCTTTTATAAACTAATGCACTTTGAAGATCCCTTTCTATCCACAAATAAAATGAACTGGTTAGTATACACGATGAACTAGGGTTGCAGAGTGATATATAAGCCCTTACTTTACAGTAAGAGGCCCCTGAGGGAAAGCAAACGACGCCTACATTAACAACGCTAATTAACTGCTACAAATATTAAACTTTGCAATATAATAAAATCGTTATACAGATCATTGGCGGGATATCTGACTTTTTATTTCCTGCTGAGGAAAGTACATGTAGCCCTCGCCTAACGGCTCGGGCAACATGATTTTCTCAGCAGGAAACAAAAAGTCAGATATCCCGCCAATGAACGGTATAACTAATAATGTCTATTCGTAGATATCACCCCATAAGCCGCATAAGTTACTGTTATCAGATGGGTAATGAGAAATTTCGGATTTTCTTCTTTCCCTTTTTCTTCTTTATCTTTTTCCTGTCCAATCATCTTGCTGCCTTCCTTTGCCTTTCCTCTTTCTGTTAGTCCACATATTTATATATTTACACATATGTATTACCAATGCAGTATACATTTAATACATTGTATGTATTAAACCACTAACATTTACGAACAATTATACTATGGGGAGGACCTTTATAATGTTGCCAGAAGTTGTGGTCCAACCCATTTACTTGTGTATATAAGTGTGGCCATTTGTAAAATGCATATACGTACAACTGTGAAAATATGAGTAATAAAATATGTTTAAACTAAAATACGATGTGTTCATATACCATTATAGTAATTCAGGTAACATTTATCCATGGTGTTATTTCCTATGTATAGCATGGTGAAAAGGTGTGAGTCGACTGGGACTCGAACCCAGGGCACTTGGCTCACGATGCCAACACTATACCGACTATGCTACCAAGCCACACAGTCAAAGCCTATCAACGGTTTCACCGCAATCCCTATCCGGCTACATGAGGTGATGGGTTTACACCTACAGCGATTTTGCTTAAATATGATGAAATTAAACGCCTCGCATGCATCAACGTTTGACCGTCTTGGCTTTAACCATATCATTAAACAATATTCATGTATGAAATAACTAATATGTGAAATTTAAATAACTGACTTTTTTTTAAATAATTGCGCTATGACCAATATATTTGTATCATGGCACAAACTATAGATAAAATCTATCTTAATTCTTAAGCACTAAGAGCAGATCCTGGTCAGACGGCTCCTACAGGAGCTGAATGATTCGGGTCTACTCTGTTTGTAGAGGTCCAAAGAGCCACACCTTGTAAACCAAAAAGACCACGATAAATGGCTCCTACTCAAAGTGAGTTTGATACTTGTATCTTTGTGTGATTGTACAACGGATCCAGCCGACAAGCTTAAGCATCATTAGAGATTATGTTAAAGTGCATAAGTCATGTTAAGTGTAAACTTTCTGTGGTGTTTCCTTCCCTGTAACTAATTGAATTGTTTCTCCTTTATTATCAGACACTTCACCAACCACCACAGGGAGCTTGGTGGCAAACAAAAGATCAAATAGCCCCATCGAAGAGAATGCAGAGAACATGGAGACT